>PVIJ01007471.1:0-82272 GCA_004024925.1 Scalopus aquaticus
AAAAGAAACAGGCACAAAAAAAAAAAGATCTCAGACTTCAAATTTAGGCCTACCATTCCCTACTGTCACCTTAGGCAGGTTCTCAACGGCCTTGAACTTCAGTTTCCCCACCTACAAAATGGAGGAAATATAATCTAACTTATTGGACATTCCCAATACATGGAGTACACTAATAAGCTAAGGCTTATCAAGAGCCTAGTGCATGCCAGGCACTTTCTATGCATTCTCATTGTGTGGTCATCCGCATGGAGGGACAGCTAGCATTTTCATTTTCTAATTATAAGAAACTTCTCCAGGGTCACCCAGCTACTAAGAAGCAGATCCAAGTTTCAAATTTGAGCAAACATGATACCATTCTTGACTTCTTATGTTACACAAAGGATCTGGAAAGTAATTAACAGTTCCCAGTGCACACTAGGTGCTTAATAAATATTCTTCTTTATTGTCACCTTACTTCATCATCCTTTCCCTGGGCCATCTCCCTCCCCTCCAGAGAAGGACTGCAATGTAGAGGAGAAAAGACAAGGGGAGATTCATGGAGGCTCAATGCCAGGTTCTTAATAAAGACCCTTCAGAGCAAATAGATTTTGGCTTCTCCTTCTATTAATATCTAAGCTTTAAAGTTCCTTCCAACTCCACAATTTCCTTTTCTGGAACCTACACAAATCCTTAAAATGACTTTCAAAGAATAGGAAGTTAGTAATACTAAGTATCTTGAAAGTCACAAATGATAAGAAGTCACCTCCAAACTCAAGTTGACAGTGTATTGGAAGAGCATTGGATTCAGAGTCCATATCTCAGCCTGGATCTGTTACCTAGCTGGGTAATCTCCAGCAAAGCCACCTGCCATCTCTGTGCCTCCTTTATTCAATTTATTAATACAGAGACAATAATCCATGTCTTGTCTTTCTTAGAGTTTCAGAGAGAATTCTGTGAGGAATGTGTGTGAAAATGCTTCAGAAATTATAAAGTGCTCCACGAATGTGGGAAGTTACCAGTATTAAGCAACAGCTTATCAGACTCACTAAGAAAATTTCTGAACAAGAAAAATGAGAGTCAAGAGCAGAGATGAACAGCAAGCTAGACTGAGGAGAGTCACATGGTAAAGAAAAACCAGCTGTCACAACCTCATTTTCAGTGTTGCCAGTTAACCTTCAATCAATTTTATAAGGCCAGGAAATAGCCATATTTTTAATTAAGTGTCAGTGGTAAGTTCAGCAACATAAAATTTAATGGTAGGGAAGACACACACTTAAAGAAACACTGTCTCTTACCTCTCCTTCTAAGAAAGATATCTTCTCTAAAAGCTGCAATATTAAGAGCTGTTTCTGTTGCACCTTTTTCTTCAGTGATTCAATCTAGAAAGAAACAAATTGAAAATTATTAATCAAAAGTGTAGAATTGTTCAAGTTAATCAACTGCAATACATGCCTTTGGTTTTCATTTAAACAGAGCCTACACATTGGTTCTTTGGGTTTTATGGAGCAGTGTTAACAACTTGAGATTCCAGATAAGCAGGAGACATCGGACATGATTTTGGAGTTACTTGTCATTAGGTTTGTTTAACCTAACATTTCCATTCTGATTTTACCATGTAACCTTTATTAATATTCCACAGATGTTCCAGAGAGCACACTTTGGGAAATGCAGATACAACTCTGTGAAAAATAATTCTTCAGCTTGAATTTATGAGGTAGCCCACAGATCAAACATTCGGCTCTACTATTACTGTTAGCACATCCATATTTGTTCAACCAAGTGTCAAAAGTTTTGGTCTCAGAAAAGGGTCACTATCACTAAAAATGAAGTGAAATGAAATTCTAAGGATTGAGAACTCAGGTGCCCTGGGGTAAGCCAGGAAGACTTCCTAAAGGACAGACGTGAGCTGGGTTTTTACCTTAGTTTTTATAATACATTTGTATTGAATTAGTTTTTATTTTTCATTCACATATCATGTCTCCATAGACAAACCAGAGGCTCCCTAAAAGCAGGACACAGGGTTCTATTCCAGTCTAGATCTTAGACAATAGTAGAAACAGTGTGTAGATTCAATAATAACTAGTTTTGAAGAATGTGCTATTTTTCCAGCAATCTTGCATATTAAATTTGAGCACTTACAAAATCTTTTCTAAAAATCCCTTTCAGTAAAAACTGAAACAATTCCTATGGATGGTAATCTAGCAAGAGCCAGAAAAAGCACAAGTGCATTTACCCTTTGAGTTGGCCATCCCACTTCTAGAACAAGACCCCAAAAACATATTGGCCAAAATATGAAACTACTTGAGCACAGTATTGTTTTCTTTTCTTTTTTTAGAAGACACAAAGAACAGAAGTTGCATCAATAAGAAAATGATTAAATAAACCATGGAACATCTTAACAGTGGATTTGCTACCTATGTAACCTTCAAGAAATGAAGATATCTAAAACACTGGTATTGTAAGAAATATATGATATGCTAGCATTTATGTAGAATAAATGAGGACATATCGATGCATACATATTTGCAAAAAGCAGCACTGCAAACATAAAACAAACCTTAATTATTAAGAAATGGTTACCAATAGGGAGAAGGAGAAAATTACATGGATAAGACAGAACAGAAGAAAGTGATTCTGAAATACCTTCTTATATATTAAGTTTAACTTTGAAAGCACATTTTATATTAGAAAATAAACAAATAAATAAACTAAACCAAAAGGAAAAAAAGAATCATAAAATTGGAAAACAAACAGCAATAAAGGAACTTACATCAAAATGGTAAATGAGAATAAGGAATTTGTACATATATATATAGTTGAATGTATTATAAAGATAAACAGAAATGTCTCATTCACTAGGAAAATTGTTAGTTGTGGTATTAATATGTGTAGGGTTTTTTTAAAGATTTATTTTATTCATTTATGCATACAAGAGTTGGGGTGTAGGACCGAGGTGTAGGGAGGTGAGACAGAGACAGAGTTGGGAACAGAACAGGCGGATCTACTAAAATACACTTCTAAGGGGGGCAGCAGGTGAGATGGATAAGTTGTGCCATATGGGTTAGGTCTCTGGCCAGGGATTGAACTCGTGCTACAGTGGCTGCCAATAGCTTCATAGTGCTGAGATTTAACCCTTTGCGCCACCAGGGAGGACTGATTTTGGAACCAAGATTCTTAGTGAAGAGAAATACAAGTGTGAACCCAAAGAAGTTAAAAAAAAAATGTTCAATTTGAAATGAAAATATCAGTATGAAGGCATATTCTTTTATCTACTATTGCTATATATGCAATGCCACGCTCTATCCACTGAGAAAACTTAGAAACAATAACAGTAAGCACACAATAGCACTAGTTTGTAGCCTCTCAAGATCATGCGCCACCCAAAAAAACAGTACAGAAAATCTTCAAGGAATGGGCCACTCCAGGGGGCAAAAAATATACTAGATGAATCTGTGACATCTTGTCATGCCTGGAAGCAGGGTCAAGAAAGATCAACCATGGGCCAAGGAGGGGATAACTTATATCAGAAAGAATAGCAATTGAGTTAAGCGTAAGGAGTATATGCATTTTAAAACCTTGAGTATTTTATGATTCTTAATTTTAAAAAAAAGCAATGACAACTCATTGAATACTATTGGAAGTAACAAGGGCACCAATGCCTTACTTAGAAACTTGACAATTTAGAGTAAAGAATAAAGCATTTCCCTGGCCTTCCTTATGCTGCATTTTAATATAACTAAAAATGTTTTACTCCACAGAATTCCAGTTAATAAATAGGGAAGGGATAATAGAATTAGGAATGGAATTAGAAAAATCACCATTTTGCAATCCCTATGAAATAACTGACTCAAGCAGCCAGCATTAACAGATGAAACAGTGAGGGACAAAGCTGATGAGGAATTTTACAGCTGTGTTTGAGACTGTCACCAGCTAAATTCATGAGACTTAACATCACCCAAAGTGGGACAACCAGATATTATGTATGTGGTGTGACACAAAGTGGATCACAATAGCATCATCCAAAAGTATTCACCCCATACACACACACACACACACACACACACACACACACACACACAAAGTTGAAACTGAGTCTAATCAAGCTTCTAGAGCTATGAGATAACAAAGTCAAATCCAGAATGTGGGAACTTCTGTAGAGTAACTGATTCAGTTCTTACAATAAATTACTGGGTGGATGTAAAGTGGGTGGTGGGTGACAGGACATTCATAGAGAACAGCAAGCTCAAGATTAAAAAGACTTTAAAAAGATGATGACCAAATGTAGTGGACAGTCTCATTATGCTGATAGCATCAATAAAAAAAGACATTTCAGAAAGTTTCATTATAGATTCATGTAAAATGATACCAGGAAATTAATTGTGTTAAATGTGACAATGGTAGTATGGTTAAATAAGAAAGAGTCCATATGTTTTAGAGATGCAGAATTTCTGGGATTTGCTTTAGAATAATTGCACAAAGGATAAAAAAGAAGTAGATAAAGCGAATATGGCTAAATCGTGCTGTTTGTTGAATCTGGATAATAAATCCAGGTTGTTTCATCAATTATTCTCTCTGTCCTAAGTGCACTTGACATTTTCATTATAAAATATTTTAATTCCACCTGGCATAAAAAAATAAATAACCCTCCAACCTGAAAAGCATACCATATAAAATAGAATAAGAACCACACTTAAAATAAATTATCAATTAAAAACAGTAACTAGTTACCCTTTTATATCAGTACAATTTGCCCAAAACTGTCAACTGAAGAAATCAGTATTGGAAGGGCTGGGAGGGACAGTTACTCTCATGTGTTGCAGGTGGCATTGTAAATTACAATGACCCTTTGGGCAATTTAGCAATAAATATTAAGAGCCATAAAACTGTTCATGCCCTTTGACCTGCTAATCCCACTCCTGGGAATTTATCCTAAGGATATAATTCAGACGTAGGCAAAAAGCTATATATACAAAGATGTTCTTGCTCCTATTATTTATAATAGAGAGAAAATGGAAATAACCTTAATGTCTAGCACTAAAGGAATGGGCAATAAATTACAGACTATCAGTTTGATGGAATATATTACACAAACACGAAAAACAAATATATTGCAAATTGGAAAAGTATTTAAAAAGCCTCAAGGGATAGAAAAAAAAACTTTACAAAGTTGAAGGTAAAAACTGAATGAGAAGTTAGAGAAATGAAATTATTCTGGGTTTGGGGTAGGAGTATGATCCAAAAAATGTTGTTTTGTTGAATTCCTTTCAGTTTTTGTAGGAAAATCCTTACAGTTTTCCTTTTAATATCTTTAAAGGACAGACAAAATGGATACTAAAATTAGCTAGTATATTCCAAGCAATTTAGGGGTAATATTTAATCAAATTCCATAAAAAGTAACTTCATTCACACTAGTTTGACTATCCCTGAAGTAATCAGAGTGGTTTGAGTCAAAGGAAGCAAGCAATGTGGTTTAAGGACACCCTACTGAACAGCTCATAGGAGGACAGAGAGGATTCTATTGATCTTTGTCCCCTTGGTTTTCATCTAAAAAGGAAAGAAATACAAGGAAAATATCATCTGGAGAGAGAGTTGTGGGGAGAAGAACTCCAGGAGTTTTGAGGGAGCAGAGGGCTGATGATAGAGTGAAGAGGCACTTTGTTCTGCGGAGAAAGAACAGGCTGTGAGAAGGATCTGGGGTACTGAAGTTTCTGACGGGAAAGTCCCTGTTTTCAGCAACTGATGCTTCAAAAAGCAATTGTGCTATTGTGCTAAATGAAGGTTCTGTGTAACATTTCTTTTCACCCTTGAGCATTTCTTACAGAAGCATCTTGCTCAGTACTGTAAGTCTTTAATGTGGTCCAGAGGTCCTTAGAAAGGTAGCTTTAAGACAAACCACTCTAAGGAAACCACTTTTACCATAGATTAATTAGATAAACAAGAGTTAAGTTCCTAGGGCATATTTCTAATACTTAAAAAACATCGACAAATTTCTAAATAAAGACACAAAGAACTTTGAATATTAAACACTCATTTACATTCATGCATCCATCCCTTTTTCAACCTGCTTATTCCATTTGGGGGTTTCAAGTGGCCAGATTTTACCCAGTGGGTAAGGCAGGACCTAGCCCTGGGCAGCTGCCCTTCCAGGGCAGTGCATGTTCACACGCACACCCACATGCCCTCAGACTGGGACAACAGAGACACGCCAATGAACGTAGGGCCAACATCCGGGGACTGCGGCAGGAACAAGTTCCCATAGAAAATCCACAGCCATTGGGAGAACTTCAAACTTCACAAAGACAGTGGCTCTGGCTGGAACCTTTCGCTCCTCATCAACATTATGATGACATGATGGGGACCAAAACAACATTATTCCAGGACCTGCTGTATATTCTGTGACCAGGTTTGGCATGTTCAGGTTCGAGAGAAAAGAATGCTAAGACCAACAGGCAACGCATGGCGGACGCCTCATACCCTACACGGGTTGTTAATTTTGAATTCCAGCACATTCTCCCCTGGGGTCTGCCCCTGGACTACATCCTACATCTTCTCCCAAGTGAAGCACCGACTTTCTAAAATAAGCAAACCTGCATGCTTTGGGGCTTTAGGCAACTGACTTCAAGTGTTTGGTTTTGTCATAATCTCTGTGTAGGGTAAATGAAGGAGGCATCAGGTTTTTCCGCCCTCCTGCCGCTGGGCTTAATGATGGCACCTGCGGTCTAGCACGTGTGCCTCGTGCTGGTGTGCACGTGCGTGAGCGGCGCACCCGGCCCGATGAGACTATATAAGGGCGTGTCACAGAAGCGAGGAGCTTGAGCGGGAAGCGCCAGTTCGAGGCAGGCGAGGCAGCAGCGGCTCAGCAGCCACAGAGAACAGAGCTGGAGGGCAGAGGACTGTGTGGCGGAGAGTGGCGGAGAGCCGCCGAGTACAGGGAAGGACAGCATGACAACATTTAATAGAAAGAGTTTGCTTGAACCAAACAAGGATGTACCCGGTCTGGGAGGGTTGCAGAACACTCTAAATCACACATTTGAGTGATAGTATTATTTCAGATTGGCAGATTTCAAAGAGCCTTGAAATATTGCCTCGTATAACACCTAGCATATGATAAGCACTCAAAAATGAACTATTACTATCTTAATACTGGTATTTCTCTTTCTCTAGATTGTGGAGTTCTTCAGAGTAAAGAGTTTGGCCTTTTTATTCACAGACAATGAATGAATGAATGAATGAATCTCACATTTACCCCTTAGACTTCAGGGACAAAATTGTCTAGATCAGACTCTCTGAGATCCAAATGAACCATGATGGACTTGTTAATATTACTCGCCCAAACCAAGGGCCACTCCAAAATCTACGGTACCAGGCAGCTGGTATGAAAGTGAGATTTGACACCTTTGCTCAAATTTTTTGACATATTTTAAGTGTAAAACTTCCCTTCAAGGGTTTTCTGTTACCCTTGTGAAGCTACATTTTGGACTAATTGTCACCAGCTGGTGATAAATGACTCAAATTACCAGGCTCAAGTCAGGGTACTAAGAAGTGAGAAATTACAGGCACTAATTTTCTAGATCTCACCTAAATTATTTACACCAGAACATAATCTTGTTGTAACAGTGAAGTTAAAATATAAAATAGCAGACACTTTTATAGAATAAAGGGAAGAAATTCATCTTGGCAGTCAGCATTTTAACAGATAATGATACAATTTTTGCTTGATTTTGTCTTGGTTAGCACACCCCTTGTAACTCAAACTGAATGTATGTCTTGCAGCCTACTTGATCACGCAGAATGTTAGTCTCTAAGGCTAAAGGCCAGTGCAATATTTAAGGGGGGGAGCCTTGCTGAATCTGAAATCTGATAATGACTTTCTTCACATTAGCCACAATTGAGTCCCTTGCATAGATGTCTGGAGCAAGCGGTCCCTCATAATCCACAGCCACACAGTAGAATCACCTGGTGGAAGCTTTTTACAAAACACTGACTTTCAGGCCCTCTCCCAGACATACCCCTTTCCTTCTTAAAAAATCCTCCCAATTCCTAACATGGATATGAGACCTTTCTGTGTTGTCCCAATCTATCTCCCCAGTTTCAGTTCATGCCTGTCCTGTTCCACAAAGAACCCTACATTTAAGCCACTCCATCCTCTTAGTACTGAGTAGACATACAATGGCCCTGCCTCTGGGCCTTTGCACAAGATGTTGACTCCACCAGGAATGCCTTCCCACCTTCCAGCTCTTTCCCCACCAGGAAATTGCTGCTGTCACAAAATACTCTTTACAGTCACCACCAGACCAGCTCTTCCCAAGTTCTCCATTCTGACTTCATGTCTCCTTCCTGTCCTACCTCAGCCCTTTGGAGAAACACCTATTAAGATATATCCCTGCCAGTACCATCCTTCGTTTACACCTTTCCCTTGTGCCAGATAGCAAACCCACAGAGAACAAATGTTTAGTGTATCTTAGGAGATGACATCACCCTTATCAATCCACACATTTTTATACACTGTTTTGAAAACAGATGACTATTGTGAAAGGATCTCTCCCAATTTGTTTTGAAAGGAGCTCATATGTCAACCTGACCATAATGAAATTGCACAAAAATTCAGTAAGGGCCTGTTAAGGGTTCAGAGCAATCCTGGAGGCTGCAAGTCTTCCCAGCTTCCTGGAGCTTTTTTCACACTAGTGACAGACATGAACGACATGGGTCATTTCATGTTAGACATCAGAATATGACACAGCCCTATAATTAGAATTATGTGACTAGGACTCAGTTGTGCAAGACTCATGCAACATTACTCAACAGTGAACTTGGGGATGTAAAGAAAAATTAATAAATACATGAAATGCAACAACAAACACAGTATAGCTTTTGTTATTGTTTTTAAAGAAAGTGTACTCTGGGGTATTTCCCTTTATCAGCTGGCAAATAATATACATGTAACTTGAAAAATGTCTTATATAAAAGAAGAAACACAACAGATCAGTGCATGATACCAGAATGTGAGTTAAAAACTGATAGTCACATTGAACCAAATTGTCTGAAATCTCGAAAGAGAGGAAATTGGATTTTCTTAAATTTATTTCCTTTGAAATTTGTCTCACTTTATTTTCATTCTCATTTTGGGAATAACCAATTAAGCTCACAGGCACATTTACACAAAACTGGATGTGAGGGCCACTGTGTGTACACACATATGTATCGTGGAACTTTACATACTTTAATAAATGATGTTCCCCAGCCTCTATCATCAACCCTTCTACTTTGTGGCTCCTTCCCAAGGACCTTAATTTAAAAAGACTTCCTGCTTTTAAACTGCATCGATGAAGAAGTAATTCATTTTCCCTTTGAAAAACATGTCAAAGATGAGTAACTTCAATCAATGTTTCCAGTCAAAACGAGAGAACTAGGGTATTAATGTTAGGTCGAAGTAAAGTCACATGACACTTTATTGTGAGCTCTCCTAGACTTTTCCAGGGAAATTTATGCTGTTGGATTATTTGAAATTCCAAAAGAAAATAGCTGGAGGACCCACTGTCTTCAAACACCACAGAGACTCAGGGACTCAGGGAACTGACCAGTCAAGGACGGAAAGGGCCTGGCAGCACCCTTCTGAGGTTCCTCACCGCCTCAGTCACCTCCTCCCTTTGCTTCCTCTAGTTCTGAGAGGCTCTTGTCAATCCAACCTCTTCTTCGCTCTGTGATCTGGCAATTGTCTCCTTTTACCTCAACAAAATAGGAACAAAGTGTGATCCTCCTATATCCCACTGTGAAAAAATGAGAATGATTTATACTCTTCCTCTGAAAAGAATGTTTTAATTTTTTCTATGGCTTCTCTTAATTCCATTTTATTACTCTGTAACAGTGTAATTTCAAAGTTATTGTACTTTTAAAGTTTATTTTCCAGCAAAAATTTAAAAATAATAAAGCTACCCTCTTTTCCTAAAGAATAATAAAGTGAAGGAAAATATAGCAGATCAGACTCTGCCCTACACTAATGAAGGATGAAAGGACATTTTAAAAAGGACAAGGAAATGGTACCATTATCTCATTTTGGGGGGAGCGAAAGGAATGAATTAAGGCCAAACAAAATGAAACTGAAAAATTGCTAAATGAAGCCCTGAGTAGGGAAAATGAAAAATCAATGAAGGGATAGAGGGAAAAAGGTACATTTTTCATTTTCATGATGCTTGATTGGGTTTGTGGAAATTCATTTTCAATTAATGTGTCTTGTGGCATTCAGCCAGGCTAGATATGAGCAGGGCACATATTTTAATCATTTTTTTCTATTAAGTTTCAAGTAATATATAGTAGAACTATACTCTTCAAAAGGATCAGTTGAAACTGGCTTCTGAGGTAAAAATAATCTAATTTGTTTTGATTGCTATCTTACATGAAAGACAACCCAACTGCCCTTTAAGGATAGGAAAATTACCCTGATTTCACTGGTGCCCGTATATGACTACGCTGCATAAACATCAGGGAAGGATGAATAAACTCCTCTAGTCTATGTGCATGCACTGGGAAGGAAGAAAGCGGGGTATGCTAGGTACCAGGCCTTTTGCTGTGTCAGCTCATTATTCTCAAAAACAACACTAAGTGTGGTTATCCCCATAGGTGCGGTTCCTAGTTTCATGACTTGCTGATTTCCTCTACAGTCACCTATGACCACTTCTTCATCGGGAACAGCGTTAGAGGCTGAGAACACAGCAGAGAGCTGGGTGGGCCTGGCCTCCACTTCATGGAACAAGCATTCCTGCGAGGAAAACGGGCAGTAAATTGAGAAAGAAATGCACAAGGATGTGCAGTGAAGGAAACAGGCAGAGTAATGTTTGGACCCCTAAGATAGGGTGCACTTGCTGATGGCTGATTGGGGGGGGGTTAGTTTCAGACCAAAGGGCTAAAGAGAGTAACCAGCTCATCCCTGGATTTTCCAGGTTTTAGCACTTAAGTTTTATGTGCAGGAACATTTTTATTAACAGATAAAACAGAAGAGTTGGTCATCGAGAGCTAGATGCTGGCAGGGCTGAGATCTAAACCCAAGCCTCTCTGATGTCAAGACCCAGGCCCTTTCATTCCCACCACACGTGATGGTCAGAGACCATCCAGGGGGAGAACTGTTTGAGAGTAATGTTAGGAGTTGATATATACGGAAGCTCCACAACTGGCAAGAGATGGTGTGAAGAAATTTGGTAGTTAAAAAAATATTCCTAAAGTTCAAGTGCCCTGGAATATGGGACCTCAACTGCATCAGCAAGGACTCTCTTAGGTGCTAACTAACTTTCCTTCCATTCTCTCCCCTCCTACTTGCCCAGCACCTCCTGCCAAAGGCATCACTCTGGGGCTCAGATCTGTCCAAGCCCTGGGAAATCATTAAGGAGTTAAAGGCAAAGTCATAAAGGATATTTTCTTGGCTTGATGCTAACCCAGCGCAACTGGTCTCAACCAACATTTCCAGCCACTTCATTATCATTCCCTCCTACAATTCAGTCAGACTAGATTAATGCTCCCTGAACATACCCTATAATTTCTGGTTTCCATGTTTTTATTTTTTGTTTATCCTGTCTCTTGTCTGACATCCACCCATTCAATTCCTGCCTAGAAAAATCTAATCCATCCTGCAAGACCCGGACAAATACCACCTCCTCCCTAAAGACTCTCCACCCACACCAGAAATAGTGAACATTTACAGGCACTGTGCTAAGTCCTTAGCATACATTATGTCAGTCATTCCTTAGAACAACCTTTGAAGATACAATTATCATTCCCATTTTGTTGATAAGAAAACAGTCTTAAAAGGGATAAGTTACTTGTTCAAGATACGAAGTCCATCAGGACAGCAGCAGAATGCAAAGCCACTATTGTCTCCAGCTTCAGTATCCCTCACGCACAACTAATACTCTCCTTAACTCTTTTCATATTCTGCCTTGAGTTCTAACAAATTTTAATATCAACCAGAAAGTCCTTCCAAGGTAGAAACTCATGTCCATTTTTGCATTCGATTCTTATATGGTGTTCCTTAAATGTTTACTGAATGGCCCTTCAGAGAAGAGCCCCCCCATAAATTGTCACTGGCTCCTCATCACTCACATTCCCCTTTCCTAAGCCAGACAACTGTGTTTTGTGTAGTCTTCAGCACAGAGGCAGGAGAATGGGGATAAGCAAAGATGGTGGCAAGCAGAGAACAACTGCAGCTTGATAAAGGTGGCATGAAAAAAATCATGAGGGCAAGGGTGGACCATTCAGTAACTGCAAGGAGAAAAGCAAGCTTTCCAAGACAACAACTAAGTAGAGTCCTACTCAGACCATATATACACACACACAGATGTCTGCATAGAATATTCTTTATTTGTTCAACAAATATTTATTGAGCACTTCTATGTGCCAGTGACCGTTCAGGTGTTTGGGATACAGCCATGAACAAAATAGACAAAGGCCACTGCCCCCATGGGGCTTACATTCTAGTGGAGGGAAACAGACAACAAATAAAATAAATAAGCAAAATAGACAGGTAAAATATGGGACATGTTGTAAGATGATAAGTACTATGAAGAAAAACAGAGCAAGGAACAGGTATGAGTGTGGAGGATTGTAATTAAAGACCAAAAGTAAAAAACAAAACTCTAAGACTAGTACAGAAAAATACCCTTGTGATAAATAAATAACACAAACAACGCAGCACAAAAAGATACATAAATTTAACTACACCAAAAGTTAAAACATGTATATTACACAATACACCACGAACAAACAAAAACCAGAGACTGGGAAAAGAAAATGACATCCAAATATTTTTTGAAAAATGATTAATATTGATAGTATACAGCGTTTTAATAAATCAGAAGGAAAAAGGGTAAGCAACTAAGCAGAAAAAGGAACAAAAGGTATGAACAGCCAATTCATACAGGAGGCACCCAAAGGGTCAACTGCTTATGAAAAGGTACCCAACCTCACTAGTCATAATGAGCAATAATCAGGCTGACACAAATTAAAACAAAGAGATACTATTTTACAACTGGCTAAAATTATAGTTCAACAGTGCCAATAGGTGGTGAGGATGTGGAGAAATCTGTCTTTCATACATGATTGGTAGAAGGGAATGTAGACTTCGAACAGCAAATCGATAATACATGATAAAGGTAAAACTGTGCCCACCCCAAACCCTGGAAATTCCTGCTCCAAATATATTTCCAAGTGAGAGAAGAGACATATTTGGCATTATTTGTAAAAGAAAAAAATTTGGAAACAAGTTAAATGTCTACCAATAGGGTCCATGGAATATTAGATAGCCATGAAGATGAATAATTTTAGAGCTATATGTAAAACATCAAAAACAAAATAGAGGAAAAGAGTAAACTGTCAAATAAATACAATTTTCTTGCATGTTATAAATAAAAATGTACGTAATTTTTAAACACATAAGCTAGCTATATGCTGATAATAGATACATATCTATGTATATATGTATACATAGCAAAAGCACTGAAACATAGCATGGATAGGGATCGACTGCCTCTGAGAGGAAGGGAGGGGGAGAAGGAAAAAGGTCAGAAGCAGAGTAAAAAAATATTTCTTTTTTACTATAATGTTTTTTTTATCTGTTAGAAAAAATCTGAAATACGCCAAAATGTTAATGTTTGTTAATTCTCGAATAGGGTTTTTGTTTTAATCAGTCTCTATAATACATAATTCAAAATTTTTTCCAATAAAAAAGATGACACAAAGCATGAAGGTTGGCCTGGGAGTCAAAGAGGTGGCTGTGGACCCAGCATCCCAGTCATTTGCTGAGAGACTGTGACTACTTGTTGAGGACTCTTGGTTTCCTGTGCTAAAAAATAGATTCCATTAGTAAGGCTGCCATAGAAGGTTAATATGGGGATGTGAGGTCTATGAGCGTAACCCTGAAAGAGGACAAACATTCAATAACGGGTAGTTAACCGGAGCAGGAATACGGCCTCACGAGCTCCCTATGTCAGAACTGGACACCCAGGCTCTGAGAAAGATTTCACAGTCCATTAATAACCAACTCAACAAAGAGAAAGCAGATTCAACAATATTTACAATGAACGTCTCCCTTGAGAGGACAATCGGTATCAAATGAACCTGCTATATTTCTGTACCGCGTAGGAAAAAAAGGTGTACCTACACGTGGGAATTTTCCAATACCTTTCAAAAACATACATTTTTTGACAAAGTACCTAAGAGTTTAAAATAAATAAGTGAATAATACCTTTTTTCATTTATTATAAATAAATCCTGCCTCAAATTTTGAGTAGCATCTCTTTCAGGTGTGGGTGTGAGTGATTATAAATCTTACAAGGTCATTCTTAAGGGGATGGGAAGCAGGGCAGCATTTGAGCACCTAACTCCATTTTGACAGGCAATAAGTCAAGTTCATACAAATCACAGTCAAGGCAGGAAGTACAGACTGAGAGACACCAGTAAGGCAGCGAAGAGTAGGTTGAGGAAGGTCCTGTCACAAGGGACTCAGATCTCAGGATATCACCAAGTATCTTAGGACCCAGTGCCAGGCCTATGGGAGGTGCCACAAGCATTTAGGAGGCACTCTCAGGGTGCTACAGACACCCTGGCACCTCGCTCACTCTCTGCCCCACAAAATAAGAGCTCTCTGACTTCCAGGTACTGTCTTTAGCCAGAAAGAGAGAAAAACTCCAAGGGTGAGGAAGAGCATGACATCCTGGAAAGGCAACTCCCATGGGTGACCCACTTTCTCTGCAAACTATTACAGTCCCTTGTTTCACATTATTTCATTTTTTGAAGTTGGGTAATGAATCTGTTCTACTAGAACAAACGTCAGTGACTTTTCCACCAGGGATTTAAGAAAAGATCAGTGCAGTAAAGGTATCCTTAAAACACCAAAGGTCACTACACTAGAGTGGTATCTAGATTAGCAATTCTCGACTCTTCCTTCCTAGTAGAAGTATGGAATACCCATCAGAGTCTCCCAGACTGGCATTTAAGCAGAATACTGGCATAGATTAAATGCAGGGACAGTTCATTTACAAATGTGGAAAATTAGCCATCTGCTTTCTTTCTCCTCTTGTTCCCACTTGCTTAAGCTTGGAGAAGTATCTACATGAAAGACTAAAGACAAATACTGACAAGAAACCATTTTCCTGCCCACTTTGCCACAGAGAAGAGGGAGGAGTGGAGAACCCAACATCAGAGTGACACCCAGCACCTTAATGAGCGCCCTCTACTAGCCCAGTCTGCTGGCTGATATAGGCTAACACCATCCAACTCCTCCCATCACCACTGCTACTACTAGTTTCACCAACATTGTTAATTCCTGATGCAATACCAGCACCTGGGGGTGTCTCAAGAAGACCAATATAAAAATAAAGCATGCATGAAGTACATTTAACTTCAGTATATTTCAGCTGAATATATTCCTTTCGCTGATATACTTCTTGTCAGGAAGTTAGCCGAACCATCTGTTCAGGCAAGATGCTCATGGTAACGGAAGCAAACCAAACTTCTTAAACATGCGGCGGACTAAGTTGACTACAGCTGTTGCTCTCCATCCAGAAGGGACATGCTCAGGGCCATCTCCTTCATACAAACAGAATCAAACTACACAGACACTTGACTGCTTCTGTATTTTCAGGGGTGTGATGCTGTGGGCAGCACTTCCCTTCCGGAGAACTGAAGGTCTTCAAGCCTACTTTCCATCACCTTAGCAAGTGTCCTTAGTAGTTTTCCCATATGTCAGATTCCATTTTCCAAGATATTAGGACCAGCTGCCACCTGGTGTTTTCTGAATTTGTTTTTAGTATTATTTTTTCACCGCAGTTCCTTCTTTGATGTCTAAGAAACCAAGTTTCTAAAATTACTCTGTGGATCTTTGAATACTCTTGATTCTGCAGTTTGAGGCTGTACAAGTTGAGGTGACAGTAAGGGGCGTTTTCACAAACGAGAGCCCTACAAGGCCAAATTTTCCTTTCAATAGCATGTCATTCCTGTTTTGTTCATTGGCTCATCACAGATACATGCCACCTCTTCCCAGCAGAGAGGGTGCAAGTGTTCTTCTAATCACGAACAATAAAAGGAATCGCTTCCAACCCAGAACAGGCTACCATTTTATCATCTTCCAAAGAACCGGAGACTAAATCTGGAGAAGAGCTCATGTGACATGATCTAGAAACAGTCAGTCGAGTAGATTAGGGTGGTGGGCTCAATGCTACACCTTGTTTCCCCTATCCCATTTGGCTTATTTAATTATTTAATTATTAGCAATATAATTTACCTTCTCTAAACACAGAACAGTTAGCAAAAACAAACTTTTGTGTTGTATACTTCAGCACACCACACAGTAGCTTTAAAACAGACTGCATGGTAACAAACGGCTGATTCTTTTAAAATGGAAGTTTCTTGGGATGAAGAGAATTTAAAATTCTTAAATAATGTTGTGTATACATAGTCTATTCAAAGGTTCGATGCCTAAGCTAGAAAACAGCACAGAGCGCAAAACAGAAGAGAGAAACTTAACCCAACATCCCATTTAGTCCATAAGACTCCCAAAAGAGGAGAGGATAGTCCTGTGATTTGGTCAAGAAAACAACCCAACTACTTTTGCTTTTAATTCATTTAAGTTTACTTTGAATAAACATAGCAAGAACTTACCATTCAGCAATAGAAATGATAGCAGTTAGTATTTACTGGATATTTCCTATGTTCCAATGAACAAACTATGAGTATTTCATATTTATCATCTCATTTCTTACCAAAATGCTGTGATTATAGTATTCACATAAATACTGTTATTAACTCTGGTTAACAGACAACAAAAAGCTTTTTGATGGTCCCACAACTAGTAAATACAGCTCTTCCTGATTCTAAAGTCCATGCTCCTCTCCACTCAGCCACCTTCCACTGAAATCCATACAGGCCTCTACCTGCAGGGACTGCATGTGGATTCAGGGCCTGTGAGGAAGTGAACGGGACTTAGAAAAGAAAAGAGAAACCCTGTTTTGATGACTGCTTCATGAGCCAAACTCAGAAACTCAAAGCCTCAACTCTCTGAAAGCCTCAACTCACTTATCCTCTATTCTCCCTGATCGACTTTGTTTCCCCCCAAACACTATGCTTTATAATGACATCACTTTTCAAGAAATTTTAGGGATGATTATTAAATACTTTCCAAGCCATTTCTCAGGAACTGCAGAAATGTTCAGCTTTGTCTTACATTTAAGAAGTGGTCATTGTTAATACTCTCATTTCAACAATGTATTGTGTTCTTTGTTTCAAAGAGGTGCAGCATGGCCAAGAGTAAGATTGTCTGTATAGAAAGAAGCGGCCAGCACACACGTGCACAAGCAAACATGGTGGGAAGCGGATCACAAGGACCAGTTTTGGTTTACTCGTGGTAGGATATCAGCTTTCAAGTATGTGAGGTGGATTAGATTCTGTGCCATTAAGACTCTAGTACCTGTCAAACAAGTGAGCCTCATCTACCAACCTTAGTAACAATTTCTTAGATCTATTTGGTCAGCCTCTGGGAAGTTTTTATTATCTGGATATCACCAGGCCAGGATGGCTATGAAGAGCAAGCTGTCATGAACTCCTCTGTGGACAGAGATGGCGAGAGCTGCGGGATTCCCTGACAGGACTGTCAACAGCCATACACACAGACCAGGTCGCCCATTTCAGTGCTCCTGAGCTCTGCTGACTGGTCTTCCTGGGTCTCTTCCCTCGAGTTCTTCCTACTCCAAGTTCACCACCAGCTTCCCACCTCAAGTACAGCAGTTTCTGAGGAAAGCTGGCTGAATATACTAACATAGGAAAACCAAGTCACTGTGCTGACAGAATTCAACACGTAGGTTCTCTCCTGGGTGTAGAAGCACTAAAAAGAAAATCAATCCCCACTCTTTTGCACTCATTAAACTTCTAAATTATAGAGGGTAAATTGAGGGGAGTACATTTGCTTCCTCTGAAACTGAAAGAAAACCCCTCAGACACTTTCTGTTAGAAGAAACATCTTACTTATTCCAAATGGCAATGGTAAATTTGAAGGAAATGATACAAGAGGATACTCATGATTGAAAACAAAAGGGAAAGGAACTCTTATTAAACTACTATTTATTCAGTTGAGTACTATCATTGTCCACTGTCAAAAGTATAAATCAACCATATTTGAGGGCAAATAAGAATTTGTTTCTTCCTCCAAATAATTTTCCCCTTTGCAGGAAAGCTGGTTTGGTTGACAGGGGACTGGGAATGGTTAGTGACCAGTAAAGAGGTGTGACTGTCCCTGGTGATGGAGAAATAGCAGCTAAAGATGTATCAAGGTGTGTCATTACTCTGTCCTTAGGTTCCTCTTAGTCCTTTGCTTCTCCCTGATCTGGTTCTTTTAAAGACAAGCTAAATGATGCAGGCAGATTCTAGACGAAGGGACCTAATCCCAAGGAGATTTTTTCAACAGAAGAATGAAGCCCAAAGGCAAGGACTACTCCAGAACACAAGTAATGCAAGATAGTAAGAGCCAGGAGAGCAGGAACACACCTGCACTACTCCCCACATGGAATGGCCCGGGCACGGACATGGTGAATGGACGGATGAGAGAATTTCCCAAGGGCTATTTTTCAGTAGCTCTGTATTTTCTGGCAAACCCTTAAAAGTTCAAAAGGGATATAGCAGGGCTCTTCTACTTAGTCTTTTTTTTTTTTTTTTTTTTTTTTTTGCCATCCACCACAAAAAGAGACTTTTTAGCAGAAAGATCTATCCTGAAGGAGGTATCTGGTACTACACTTCACACAAGACTCTTTGTGTTGATTTTTATAGATAATTTTTGAGCCAGTAGTTATATATTAATCTTTTATTTCAAGTGGCTACTCTGTCCCTGTCCACTATTAGCCCTTCCTAGGTGCACAAGTCCTGAACCATAGATATC
The DNA here is from genome assembly GCA_004024925.1 of Scalopus aquaticus. Lineage (NCBI taxonomy): Eukaryota > Metazoa > Chordata > Mammalia > Eulipotyphla > Talpidae > Scalopus > Scalopus aquaticus. The sequence goes on from PVIJ01007471.1 coordinate 18,890, forward strand.
ATTCTACCTTGAAAATCAAGTCATTATAGGGTTAAAGCCTACAATACCTAAGCCAGTTACTTTTTCTTCAGTTGTTGATGATGATGATAACCAAATCACAGAGGTGGAAGCAAATACTGCTTAACATTTATGGATTCCAAGCACCTCAGAAATTGTACCTGGATGTTTTGACTTGAGTTTCTTCATAGATATTATGACTAAAATGACACCCATGATGAAGGACTAAATACCTTTTGAGAGCAGTCAATCTTAGATATATTTTCTTTATATTGAGTGAAATGCTAAGATCTGCCTCTTCTGTAAGTGCCACCCAGTGGTTCTGGCCTGGCTTTGCATTATAATACAAAATAAAAACACTTCTCAATGATGGCTTTTAAAGACATGAATTCAGCTCTCACATCTCTCCTTGGCCATCTCTTCCCCACTTCTTTCAACTGATGCATGAATTTCTAGAACTCTTAACTCCTTTCCAACTGATCCTATTCTTTTGAATATACTTACTTGTTGAAGCCCCTTTCCCATGTTTCTAATGTTTAAAAATGTATTCACATAAATGACAACATCAATTAACCTTTTAAAGCATTTTGGGTTGTATAAGTCAACATGGTGTACTGGACACATTAATTCTTACTACCTGACCGAGGCAGTTGTTTAAATTTATAGAAAGGTGTGTGCCTTCTTTCTCCAACCACTGTTGAAAAACAGCCAACCACTAGATGGAGCTAACTCTGATTTCAGTCTGTGATTTCTTTTCCATGACTGTCCTCCAGGCCACATCCTCAGAACTTAAAGAAACTTATTTAGGAGATTATTAAATCACAGGTAGAAAGGCAAGGCATGGACAGTGACCTTTAAATACATACCTATTTTCATATATAAAAATATTTCTTCATCACAGTCCAGAGGTAAGTTAGAACACAAAGAACTCTAAGCTTTTTTGGAAAGTGTCTTTTATAAAAGTGTATCTGATGTTGATAACAATCTTAAACTCTTACAGGTAATAACTGAATCTATGCAACAGTATAAGGTTTTATTCACTGGTGAGGAAGGAGAAATGTGCTCCACGGTCAAGGTGCCACACGGGGAAAAAGGGAGAGTCTTATCCCAGACTTCATGTGTGTGAAATTCAGAAGCAGAAAGAGCTATGGTATGATGGCCAAGGTTCCCAGAAACGCTAATTGAGACAAACCAATGCAGTTCCTTGGAAACACACTCTGACAGCTCTCTGGTATTTGTGACTGGGCAGGACCTACCTGTGCTGGTGCTGGCAGCACTCCTGCGGGGCATGTGGAAGGACTGTATTCATGGTTTCCCACTGAACTTCTACTCCCCATTCTTTTATTCTACTACTACCCAATACTTGCATATAAGCCAGTATAAGGCTCACAAGAGTCAACAGACTATGACTGGACTTATGGAACAGATTTTTATCTAATGCATATGATTGTCTTCCTCACAAGAGAAGCAATTGTCCATCTGCATCTTTCATAGTTCTCTGACCTTAATCCCTCTCCACTAACCTGCCCAACATTTTATGGATTAATAAAACAGATAAACTTTTAATCTTCTAGTTGTCTGTCATGTGTGTGAGTTCTTAATTAAAAGTAGATATACTCTAAATTTAAGTTCATTAAGGAACATTTAATTCATTAATAGATAACATTTCAGAACAGTATTCAATGTAAGAAAAATTTTTTTGTTTTCCCACTGTCAAACAAATGTTTAATTAAGTTGAAGTCTTTTCTCTTCTTTGTAAGTTAGAGAATTAGACCCTAGAGAATTCTTACAACCTGATTAGTTCTAATTGTTCTTTTTTTTTCTACCTGATTTTTTAATAGCACAAGAAAAAAAATCTCAGTGCTATAGGATTAACTTTACCACAACATGGACTTTCTTTTATTGAGAAATACCAGAAGGGAGACAATTAAAATAGCAAGTACTCTCATCAGTGTTCAACTTAACTTTTTTTCAGCTACAAAAATAGAATAGTAAGTTATATACTGCATAGAGTAAACATATAACTTGTTTTCATATTACATAGGTAATTAAGAGGAGAAAGGATGGTAGAAAAAAGATGAATAAGAAACAAAAGTGGAAGAATAGAGGAGGGGAAGGGGGAGAAAAAGAAAGGAACAAACAGGGAAAGAGAATATAAGAACACCAAGGTGTGGAGAAAGGACAAAAGTGGTTAACTGGTTCAGGGGAGATCAAAGACCTGAGCTAAGACCAACTTTTCTGCCTATACCCTTTGCTCCTAAGCTGTAGACACCCACACAGGGTATCACTGTCATCTGAAAGAGGATGAGCTGCAATTCAGAGATTTCTAAACAGTAACCCTTAGATCTGGAGAAGATCCTCTTTTAGAGGGATAATCACCAGTCCACAGGGGATATATGAGGAATTCCCCTCTGGGCCAAGATGGCAATGGCCTGACCAAGTTCAGAGAGGGTCTGGTCAGGTTCTGGGGCTGGACTGTCCCCTCACAGGAAGCAGTCTGGAGCCCATGACCTTTTACAAGGGCTTACCTCCTCAACCATCTGTTTGACCTTCTTCTGCTGACAATGCACCATGTCATCCAGGTGTCTGATACGTTCACGGAGGCTGGCAGATGCCTCCTCCAGCTGCTGATATCTAATACACAGAGAGGAAAAAGCTTCTGAGTCCTAAAGCAAAGCAGCAAAACAAGCATAGACAGTACCTGCTTGAAAGGAATGTTGCCAGGGACAAAAAGAATTCCAAGATGAGGGCCTCTCTGGTGGCGAAACGGGTTAAGTGCAGCACTGTGGAACTGTCCGCAGCTGCAGCACTAGAGTTCAATGTCTGGCAGGGGAGATTCCCACATGGCACAGCAGACCTCTCCTGCCTCACTGGCTCCTCCCCTCGGCAGTGTATTTTGGTTCATCTTCTTGTTCTGCTCCCCATTCTGTTTCTGGTGAACCCTCTCACCTCCCCACACCTCTGGCCTGTACCCCAGCTTATATGCAAAAATAAAGAAAGCTTAAAAAAAAATTCCAAGATACACCCTTTTTATTTTTTGTGTGTCTGAGGTAATTAACTACCAGTCAACCATCCCACCATACAGGGAATACAGGGCTCTTGCAAGTTTTACCCTGTATGAGGACAATTAGTATATTTTCTAGAGACTTAGAAGCTTTTTTTACATCACATGCAAGTATGAAGGTCTCTCTGTTTGGGGGTTAATGCATATTGGAACATCCAGTAAATTCCACTGATTAGGAGAACAGAGGAGAGGCGCCTAACAACACAACAGGAGATCAAGTGGTAGAGTCCTGGGAAGCCTGGAATTACAGTTGTTCTACGTGTCATTTATTTTGGGAAAATGGGATATGTGTGGAAAGAACTTCTCTGTATCAAAACAAAGCAGACCACCACATAAAACATTTTTTGTTTTATTTGTTTTGTTTTTTTAAAACAGCACAAATTATCCTCTGACTTTGCCGGTTCAAAGAAACCAAAGGAACCAGAAGGTGGTCCCTACAGTTGTGTGAGGCCACTGGAATGGAGCACTAGATCAAGGATGTGGTGACCCACACACCACTTCATCACTGCCAGGCCCCTCCCCACAGTGCAGTAAAAACTAGGGAAGATTTCTCTAACTTTGCTAACTCTGAAGTTGCATTAAGAAGGAATTTTTTCAACATTTACTATGTGGCAGGCAATATCCGACAATTCCCTCAAAATAATAACTCAAGGAGATGGACATTGTTCTCATCATTATAACCCTTCTCCCCTTTAAAAAAAGAATTCCCTTTTACTTCAGAGAGGTTAAGTAATTTGCTCCAAAATGCTAAAATCATCCCAACTAATCTTCCTTCTCAAATGGGCTCTTGAATGGGCTCTCTATCTCTTGATTTCTAGAAGAAACCCTGTACTACTCCTGCATTTTCCATGCAGAGCTTTCTGTGCTCATAGCTAGTGGGTAAGACAAAGTTTGAGCAGAGTATGGAAACAAAGAAGGATATTTTATTTTTTGCATTTAACTTTAATTATTATTATTATTAGTTATATCTTTTACATTAGTGTGTATTCCCCATAGGTTATCCACCACCGATTCACCTGTGAACCATCACCATAGTCCTTTGTGCTCTTTTCTCCCATGCTTTGAGCCCTTATCCTCCCTCTCCCTCGCTGAATGTCTCTCTCTTGTTTGGTTCCCCTATATTCCTGCTATAAATGAAACCATTCTATATTTTTCTCTTTCTTTCTGGCTTATTTCACTGAGCCATGATCCCTCAAAGGAGGATATTTTAAAATTAGTTCCCAAAGCAATGGCATTAGTCACAGTTGATGAGTTTTCTCATCAACAAGGTGCATCCTGTGAAGTTCCATTTTATGGAGAACATTTATAGAATGAACTTTTGCACTTTTGACCATCTTTGATGTGTTTCACGGCATGAACAACCAGACATGGACTATAAGATGTGCCGGCAAGTCCTGAAAGAAACTGGTTCCATACTGGAAGTTCTCAGTTCAATGTTTTGTATGAATCAGTCTGCAATATATGATAACCAAATGAGTGCAAATGCAAGGGCCAAGTGATTCCATAAAACAATAGGTGTACACCATCTAAATACATCATAAGATCATAGACCTTACATCTTACCTTTCCTTGTCAGAATAAGAGATTTCCCCTGACATTTCTGTTTCATGCTCCAGGAGCTGAAGTTGCAATTGATGTCGTTCCTAAGACAAATGGAAACTGATATTTTAATCAATGGATCCCAAGTTGGATGGAGTATATCAAGAAATTCCAATACTAGTGAGTTCAAGTCCATGGAGAACCTGTGGGTTTTACACTCCCACTCACCAGAGACCAAACAAAGTTCAAAACTGCCAAATCTGTTGCCAAATTTATAGATTTATGAATGAGAAACAAATATCCTAGATAAAATCATTGAAGATTTGTTTTTTAAAAAGTACCCTGTTGAGGCTGTCTTGCAAAAATTTATAGTTCTAAATGATAATGAATACTCTAAGGTACCCTGTGGTATTGCAGAATTCTTAATTACTCTCAGAATTGTCAAAAGAAAAAAGAGCTCTGGAAGTTGTATATATCCTATAAATTAACCTGGGCAGTATTTACACAGGAGTGTTCATGTGTATGAAACTGTTATGTAGTCAGAAAAATGGTCCCCCTAGTCTCTGTGAATATGTTACCCTACAAGGAAAAAGAACCTTTGCAGAGATGACTAAATCCAGGGGTTAAAAAAGGTCCCTTACAAGAAGGAAGAAATACAGTTAGAGTGAGAAAATATGATTAGAGTGAGATTGGAAGACTCTGTACTCTTGACTTTGAAACTAGAGGATGGGGCCACAAACTAAAGAATATAGATCATCCCCACAAGTTAGAAAAGGTCAGGAAATGAATTCTCCTCTAGGGGTTCCAAAAGAAATCCAGCCCTGTCTTTATCTTAGAACTTCTGACCTCCAGAATGCTGTAAGAAATTAATACATGCATCAAGCTGTGCACTAAGATTTGTAAACCTCAAAGAATATATGTAATGTAAAAGTTTACTTCCAAAAATAAAATGTACTATAAAATATTCCTATGAACAAAGTGGAAATGTTAATTAAAGCATAGTGACTACCATATCTGAAATTGTACTAAAAACATACTACAGATGTTGGTGTAATCATTTCTTTGAAATGAAGTTCATCGAATCTATGTTAGGTCCTCTTCTAAGTGACACAGTGCCTTATCTTTATTCTCAGAAAGTCTCTCAAAAAAAGTTTGACTAATTATACACATGACAACCTCTTTTTCTCCAAATTGCTGAAAGCAAATCTTTGAAAATTTAACTCCCACAAATTCTGAGGCTGTGAGCAGTGGCAGACCAAGAGTAGACCAAAGAGGTGAAGAGGGAGCCTGCCCGGGCAACAAGAGTTTATTATGATCAATGTAATTAGACCCATAAAGGAAGACTTGTAGTGGAGCTTTGTTATTCATGAGTTTTGGTGGGTATTTTTGGTTTTTTGTTTCCCCATTTCAAATGAGTTGGTTTAATTCCAGGTCATGTAGAATTCACAATAGAAGAAAGACTGAATACAAGCACACTGACAGGATTCTGGGCGGGGATGACTCTGACCTCACAGCTACAACAGAAATGGCTGAGTGAGAAGAACTAAAGAGAAGATGAGCCAGTGTATGGTTTATTTTTTTTTTTTACAAAAGTTTATACTTAAATGTACAACAGACTCTAGCTATTGGTGATAACAAGTGTTATGGCAGAAAATCCAGATGTTTAAACACAAATGGAATTAAGGATCACCATTGTCTCAGGAATGAGGAACAGCTTACTTTTTGCCAGATTTCTTGATTCCACCTGTGGCGAGGGGGTGGGGAGGTGGGGGGTGGGGGTGGGGTTTCCCTGCAGTCTTCTCTTTTGGCCCCTTAAGTTTCTTCTGCTCCTCTTTCTGTTTCTGCTTGAATGCCGTATCTACCTCATCCATCTCTTTTACTGCCTCACGGACTACCACAGGGACATCTTGTCACCTTCAGACCAGACATGGCACCTGCCACCCCTCCCCAGGACCTTCTTTGTTCTTTTGATCTCCATAGGGAGTGGATGTTCATCTTACTGCCAGGCCTGTACAGGCTGCTCCCCTTGTCCACCTGTCATGTGCCACTGGCTGCAAGTTTACACTAGCCCTGAAATAATAGTTTTCATAAAGTAGGGCAAGACTTAGCTTACAGCACACTTCAAGTTTCTATTTTTTTCTAAGGTGAGGCTAAGCAAATCATAAGTACACACTGCACAATAATTTCTGACATTTGTCTACACCTGTGAAACCACCACCTAGATCAAGTCATAAAATATTCTGTTCTGCAGAAGGATCCCTGATAAATCACGCTCCTTAAAGATTTTTAGTGATCAGAAAAAGGGTGTTTCCAATACAACACTCAAAAAGAGTAACAGTAAAGAATAGTATACAGTAAAGAAGTCATTCAAAAGTGCACAGTTTGTCCTGGAGCAAAATCCCCAAATAGTTGAGAACAGGAACCAACACTGCCACAGTGCATGCTGTGGACACGCTGTCTACACAGTGTGTGACAGAGAGTCTTGGCAAGACTCCTGCTCCCACAGATTCATCCCTGAAGGAGAAAGAGCAGTAAATTAGTATACCTAAACTGAGCTAAGTAAAACAAGCATTTCTCTAACATACATGGACAAGAAAGGACAAGAGACTTTCAGTTACTAAAGAAAAAGGCAACACAACTTGGGGAAGGTTTTGTGTGTGGAAACACTGACGGGAGGGCCGCCCCACACCTCCCTGACCTCCCAGGCACTGGCCTCCATTCAGGCTCTATCTGGAAATCAGTGGGAAAGGCTGGGAACTTTAACTTTCAAAATCCCCAGGATACCAAAAAGGTAAACAGTAAAACAGGTCTAGCTCAAAAAAGCTGAGAAGGGGACAGACGTAACAAGTCTGTAACGAGAACAACCAAAGTCGGAGCCACACAACACATTTTTGAGTCCCTGCTCTATGCTACACTGTGCTTAGCAGTTTGCAGGGATTTTTCTCATTTATTCCTCACAAAAGCCTCGAGAGTATGAATTATTATGAACACCCTTTTACAGAAGAGGAAACTGAGTTTGGAAAAGTCAAGTAAATGCTAGCAATTAGAAAGAGAGGCAAGATTCCCACCCTCAGTCCATATGGTTCCAAAACCTGTATTTTAACCGGTACCAATATATGGACAGTCTCTGTAAGAGATTTCTCTGCCCAAACCACCTCTCCCATGCTGCCTGCTCACTTTGCTTCTTTATGCTGCTGGACAATCTGTCTTTGCATAAACCAGCATCCTCTGCTATTGCAGGAGAGCAGGAATGTGGGAGAAAGTTCATCCAAGTTCTAGGGATTTTCCACAACTATTGACAACCAATACTGACATTAGTCTTAAACATGCCACTTTCCCCTTCTTCAATAAAAGATTGGATTCTGTATCCCCAATGGCTAGAGGTACAACTGCAATTGACTCTTTAGTGTGCTCAAGTCCCTCTCAAATAAAGATACTGTTCAAAGCAAGTTCTGGAACTTCACAGCACTGAATTAATGCTGGTCCCACCTGGTTACACCTCACCTTGCCAGGGAACTTTAGAGGGGTTTATATTGTAGACATCAGGGGAAGGAGGCTGCTTCTCAAACCACTTGGAAGCTGGAAGCCCAGCTGTTGACCTTGCTCACATGGCTATTTCCCCCTCCTCCATCACCAGCCTGGAAAAGTCTCTGCATCAGCAGGAGTGACAGTGTGTTAATAGGTCAAGTCACAGCCTTAGCAGGTCACTGCTATTCTACAAACTCATACAATACTAGAGAGCCATTTTCCAGAAACCAAACACAGCTTTGGCCCTAAATTGCCAAATTTAATTTCTTCCCCCCAGAAGTCAGCAGTCACCTGTTGAAGGTCACCCTTCCTTTTTGTTCCTTTGCTTCCTTCTTTTTCCTCTTTCTTCTCTTTCATGCTTTCTTCCCTCTTCCCCCTTCCTGTCTAGTCCCCAGCCTCCTCCCTTTCTCTGAACTGGTTTCATTATCTCAGTGAAGCTCCTGTCTTCCACGCACCTCCCCCCACCCCCACCCTCCAGTCTGAATCCACATCCACAGAGAAATGCACTGTCCCCACTCTGACAGGCTTGGGATACTGATGTAACATCTATGTAGGCCTTCACTACTCAACCTGTAAATTAAGTTCATGCCTGAGACCCCCAGTAGGCAAAGTTGGCTGCTAAATATTAACTTTTATAAATAATTTCACAACTAATATTGCTTAAGACATCAGAAGGCTTACCAAGGGAAAAGTTAGAACTTTGTAGGACTTCTTCATACCTTATTTTACACTTCTGACTTTTTATATTTTTATCACAAATTGGAGGCACAAGAGGGTCAGTGCTGAGAGCTTCTCATTCCCTCAGACGGCCTGCAAGGGAACTGTAGAAACGCAAGGGAGGCTGGGCAAATGGGTAAAGGGCCCAAAGCTGTGTCTCTTACCTTTTCCATGCGCTCAATCAGCCTGTCCAACTCCCCAATCCTCTGATCTTTCTCCTCTAGGCTGATCTCAGCCGCTTGCATCTTCTTATTGGCTTCTTCAATCGCTTTCAGGAAACTATTGGTTTCTTCCTGCAAAAGAAACACACCCCTCTCAGCACAGCCATGGATCCTGAGGCTACCAACTAGGGTCGAGAGCTCTGCCTTGCTGATGCCTGCCTCGCATGCCATCTCTTTAAAGGCACAACCTTGGGGTTTAGAAGTATCTCACAGATGGTGAGCGCCACTTCCCCGATTCTGGTTCTCACCTGTGGATAAGGACACAGCATGTACTTTTTAGTGGGCCTAGTTATTTTTTATCTCCTTTCCCCCCTTGTGCCCTTTTGTCTAAAAAGAACTTGCAAATGTTATCTAACCCTTGACTAACGCTCAAAGTGTTACTATATTTGCCAATAATGTAAAGGGAATTAGGGCCAGATCTGTAAATGAATGCAGAAACCCCAGGTCTGTCCCCTCTACTGTAAAGCACCAACTCACCCCTAAGAAGAAAACCAAGCCATGCAGTCAGCACATTTGCTAGACCTGCAAGAAGAGCAGCCATGGAAGCATGGCTTCAAGAAATGGGTGTTGTCTCCCAAGGACACTAGGATGTGAGGCACACGGCCCAACTCTAATAAAAGCACAACAGTCAACAGGAAAAAAGTGAAGAGAGGGGGTGTGGCTTGCCAAGGACAGATGCCCCTAGCTATGTGCATGGAAAGGGCTTTATTCACGGAGAGGGTGGCATTTTCAAGGCGATTGGGGAACTTAGTTGAGATCAAGGAGAGAGGAAGAGGAAGTTTCAGGGAAAGAGGAGCAAATGGAATGAGGAAGGGCAGAGTGGCAGGTAAGCCCAGAATATGCTTGGGGGCTGGCAAATGGGCAGACTAGGTAGAAAGAGAGGGTATCTATAGAGAGAGATCGGGCACTGTTCCCAGAATATGAATAAAGGACAAGAGGGAAATAAATGAGTAAATGAATAAATTCCTCAAACGCTCATGCCTGTCGAAGTCCACAGATCACCTCCAAGCAGAAACCACACTATTTAAACCTTACCAACAACAATGAACCGAAAGCTCTGGCTACAGCATACGCACCAGGAGAGCCTCCTTCTCGGCGCTGTGCTTCTGCTGCTCTTCATACAGCTTTTCTTCATATTGGCTGTACAGCTTCTTAGTCATCTCTCTCATCACCTCCGCATTGGCTTCCTGAGAGCATTCCACCTATAAAGAGACTCGTTTCAGAGCTTCTGCTGGGCCCAGGGGAATTAGTGCCTTTTGTTTCGTGTGTGCAATGTGTGGACACACGGCAATAGTGAACACATCCACTAGGGCTCTGAGGTAGAGAGAAGCAACTGGACTAATTAATGGAAAGGGGTGGAAAGAAGAAGGAAAAGGGGTGAGTAGGTAACACCGAGGAAAAAAGTGGCACTTTACACTAATTTATCAGGACATTATCAAGACAAAAGTGACTGACGTAAGTGAATTTTCAAAACCCAGAAATTAACTTCTCTAAGCATCAACCCTGTTTCCCAAGTTTAGCCATTTTTAAACCCACTTCTCTCTATAATGTGCCCAAGCTCCACTGCCTTCTTAACCCCTTTCTTCAATTACCTGTCTAAAGTTCTTAAGATTCTGAAATTTTATCATTTTTTTCTATTTTTTAGTCTATCGGTTTTAACAAACCTTTATAAATAGTATGTTCACACCCTAGTTGGTCAAAGAAAGACAATTTTTTTGAATTCTTGAGTATTTTGTTGTTGACTTAAAAGTAAGAATACTGTATCATTAAAATTGGGTGAGAGTAGGATCAACTGTGAAGTTGAAAAATAAAAAGGTTACCTAGAGGAGGAAGGAGAGAATCAGAAAGGAAAGGGAATATTGCAGATTTAGATAATCTGTTTCTGAATATATGTTGCTTTGTAAATTTGACCTTGGACCATGTAAATAATTTACCTTTATAAAAAGATTAAATTTCAAATAATTAGCTACCATGACCATTCTATGGGAAAACAATAGCCTTTTCAACAAATGGTATTGGGGACAACTGGATTGGCCACATGGGAAAGAAAAAAGTGAAACACCTAGCCCATCACACACAAAAATTAACTCAAAATTGATAAGATGTCTAAATGTAAAAAGCTAAAACTGTAAAAACTCTTAGAAGAAAACTGAGGCATATCTTTGTGACCTTTAGTTAGGCAATGGCTTCTTAGACATGACTCAAAAATCACAAGACTTCATTAATAATGAATATTAAAAATAGCTATATCAAGAAAGTAAAAAGATAATCTCCAGAGCAAGAGAAAATATGGACAAACCATACATATATGATAAAGAACATATATCTAGCATATGTAAGTAATTTTTGCAATTCAATAATAAAATGTAAATAATTTAAAAATAGGCAAAGGATCTGAATGGACACTCCAAAAAATGTATGCCAAGGACCAATAGGCACAAGAAAAGATGCTCAACATCATTCAGCATCAGAGAAATGCAAATCCACAGTGAGATGCTGCCTCACACTACAGGATTCTGTAATCACTAAGAAAATAACAAGTGTCAGTGAAGATAAGGAGAGATTGGAATCCGCACACGCTGGGGGAGTATAAAGGAGGCAGGCCTATTTCTAAATTGTCTTCATATTGTTTGCCCCCCTCACCCTCCATGTGCATGCATTATTTTAAAAAAAAAAATTAAGTCAGAAAAGCAGGGAGGCCTTGGAAGAGAAGCTGCTCACATGGAAGCCGTCCCATCAGCTGCACTGGCTGATGGGACTCCAGGAAAGACTTAGGTGAAGCCGATATACGAAATCCTCTCATCCAAGAAAGAATAATTGGTCTCGTCCTTTCTATGCTCATGCTCTCCCAAATGTTACATCTAGAAACCTTCCAAATAGGTCTGCAAAACACTCAGTTCGGGGCTCCTACTGACTGGAGCGGGCCCAGCAAGGAAATGAGGGTAAGTCGGCAGAGTTGTGTGCTAGAGATTAAGGTGGAGGGAGCTGGTGTTTCCTTTCTGCCCAGGCCCCGTCCTTGCCTGTGAACTGCATGCCACTGATTTCAGGCTGTCGAAGGTTGTTTGTGCCTACTCCTTCCAGTTATTGCCTGTTCCAAAGAGCTGAGTTTGCTCTCCATGGAACCACCAAGTAAGTGAGTTATATGTCAGCCTCAGTAGGTTGCATTACATTTACATCAAAGATTTGATGAAAGTCTCTCTTGATGCCCTCTAACTCTCCTTTCTCATCACTAGCAAATTTTGATATCAAGAAGCCATGAAATGTGAAACCCTGATCAGAAGTTGTCATCAACTGAGGAAGACCTGCACTCCATTGCACTACACAGACTTCTAGAAAGGGTTCTGTTCCTCAAGTCCTATTACTCTGCATTCAGGTCAGATGAAATAACTGTTATTTATTTTGGGGGTAAAGTGAAAAATTAGTCTCTAAAACAGGCAATTATAGGCTGGATTTAGGGGTGTGGGCTTCATGGAGACAGCTAGATTACCAAACTAGTAATGTCCCTGGACACCTGACACCATACCACCTCTGGAACAAACAGGAATGCACAGGGTAGACAGACAGTAGGCATGCAATACATATGTGTGGGCTGAATGATGGATAAAGTGCTAAACTGAAGATGTAAAAGTGTCATCTCAGACCTTTCTCAGCAACATGCACCTTTTTTTTCCTCTAAAGTAACTCTCACTTAGAAATGCAATATGTGAAATAGTAAAGAGATGAACTGCCTTATTTGAAGTGAAAGCAAAGAGGCACTGATCTCCCTCTGGTCCCCTCCCAGAGTGGTCGTGTTTGATCTACAGGATTGAGCTGTGGGGGTGGGGAGGCCATCACAGATACTAAGCACACAGTGTGGCAGCCGCTCCTCCCCCCGAGTCAGCCCCAAGACAGCCCATTGGAGGGACCACATGTCCAGTTTGTTTCCCTAACTAAACTATTAATAACCTTTTACTCTCAAACATGTTCTGATTTGTGCAATAATTATATGGATATACTACCCATACGGCACTTTCCTCTAGGACAGCTCAAAGATGTGCCGACCATCATCTGAAAACCACAGACTTAAATAAAAGTGAATTCAATCAGGAAATCAATTGTTGAGTGCCTTCTGTGAGCCACTCATGGGTCTACTCCTGCCACTGGGTAGGGAATCTATCTATATTTCAAATATAGGCAGGGCTTGGGAACCCAGTTGAGGAATAAGCACAGCCTGGTAGGCTGAGGGAAATACCCCAGAATCTTTGGTCACCCACCTATTTTCTTCCTGCATGCCCTTCAGTGGTTCTTTCTTGCCCTTAAGCAGCTTTTTCTTGCTGAACCAAATAGAAAGACCTAAAGACATTGGACCTTAGAGAAAATCTAAACAGTGAAGCTTCTGAACTGGTGGGCATCCCATAACAGCAGTGCCATGATGATGTCTCAGTAGCCCTTAATGCAAGGAAGGTGTACTCAATATGGACATTTATGGGGCACCCCCTATCTGAACTGATAGTTATGAGACAGAACGGCCTTCATGCCACGCCCTATGGAGGTAGCCATACAAGGGAGAGAAAATCCAAGGAAGGAGAGAACAGAGGAAAGGGAAGAGTTCAAGATGGGAGAAGAAAGAAAAGAACGAAGAGAAAGGTGAAGAGGAATCTTCACCTTCATTTTCAGCAGCTGGTTTTCCACTTGTGCCACATCTAGCTGCCTCTGCTTTTCCCGCAGCTTGTCCATGGATGCTTCATATGTCTGCTGCAAATTTCTGATTTGGTCCTTAATGCTGCTATTTTCCAAAGTAACATCCACAAGGGTTTTCTGTTGGGATAAAAAGAAAAATAAAATTCATCCAGTGGTGAGCAAAAGCCTGCCTGGGTCATGTACGGTGGCATCCCTTTGCCATTAACCACGGGGGTGGGGGGTGTTAGGACGTGGCACCTGCAAGCCTGAGGTGTGTGCAGGGCTGAGGGCTCACACAGTGGTCAGGGCTTTACTGCCTGTGGGTGAGCGGGTGGGCTGCAAGCTGAGCCTGTAACATGCCACAGTTGCTGCCAATACCACTTGGCACAGTTTAGGATGGATGGGAATGGATTAAAATAGAGTCTTTCCAAGGAAAAGTGTTTCTAATACTTCATTTCACATGGAAAAAAATAGATGTGAAACTAGCAAGTATAGAACAATCCCATTTGGGAAAAAAAATAGTGCACATTTATTCAACGGTATTTATGTATAGGAAAAAAAAATGCAAAGGAAATTCACCAAAATCCAAATAATGATTGTTACCATGTGACAGGATTGTGGAGAATATTTTCTTCTTTGTGTTTTCTTTATTTTCCATGTTCCCACAATGAAATCAGAAAACAAAGTATGTGTTTTATAGAATGAAAATAGTTCCCTTTTTCCTTCAAGGGGCTGTCACTTCCGTACTTGTAGATTGCCTGCCAGAATAACAACCTTCCTCCCTTAGGCAGAGGAGGGTGGTAAAGAAGAAGTGCCAGGGAATGGAGTTTGGTGACTTAGACAGGTGTCTAACAAGTATCAAAAGCCTGTTGATTACTGTTCCGGGCCACCCACTGGAGCAAGAATGTTTACACTAAGATTGTGCTATTTAATGCTTTGGTTTCTATTCTCCTTACAAAGAATAGCTTCCATACATAACCCAGAACTCCTGTCACTGGACACTAGCTATGGTCACCTTCTCTCACCTCCTCAAGTCATATACAACTCCAAATTAGATTTGGAAACTCTGGTATTGGACATATTTTCTAACACTGTTGTCGTCTTTGTAAATGATGAGTCTCTGAACTTCGCCTATCTCCTTAGCTTTCACACTGGATAATAAGACTCTCACTCCTAAACCTACTTGAATTAGGAAAAAGAATTTTCAAGGGTGGTAAATAGATACTAGGAAAAATACTGAAGCCATTATAAAGCAGAGAATCACAGAATCTCTCTAGCTACAAGGGGCTTTACAAACTACCTGGCCATAACACCCCTCCTTGCCCCACTGGATTTACAGATACTCAAGCTCAAGAAAGTGCAATATGGACCAAGACGCCCGAGCTCATTGAGGCCTGGCTCTGCCTCTACACAGACACCTTGTTCAAGTCATTTCTCTCTGTTGGCCTCAGTTTGTTTATCCACAAAACAAGGAGACTGGAAACCATCTAAACAGCTCTGCTAAGTCTATGAAATCAAACCAAGGGTCAGGTCTTGCTGTCAATAATAATGAAAATGGGGTGGATTGGACAATGGAAGAGGTTACGACCTTGCAGAAATAAGAAGTCAATTAAATAATTTCCAGACTCAGTTGAGTTGTAGGTTGGTGCTTTTCTTATCTTCTTCTTTATAAACAGTGGTTTAATCTTTTAGTTATAAAGGCTCCTCTGTCTGGCCAGGACCAAGAGATAGGATGGTAACTAGGACTCAGTCAGGTTCCCAGGATTAGGTTTGACCCAGTTCTAACAGCTGACTCCTGAAGATGAATGCCTGGAGCATCAGCAGAAGTATGATAAGGAAGAGAAACCTAAGACTTCGTACAGACACTAACCAAGTCTGAAATCAGGGGTGGGAGAGCATTTCCTGGTGGGCAGCAGTGAGAAGATGTCCAACAGAGAAGGGAAAGAGAGCCCTGACACCCCTTAACGGCAAGAGGAAGGGGTAACAAAGGCTACTGACTCAGCCTAGCCTAAAGCAGGGCTTGGCCTAAGGCCAAGGGAAAACTGGCATGCACTAAGGAGAGCCAGGAAAAGGGTGGGATCCGAGGCCAGACCAGAATGGGTCTCCCAGACAAATCCAAACACCAGGCCCACCCAGATCCACCGTGGGACAGAGGCCTAGCTTTGTTGGCACCACTGCCAACTAGGTTCTAGAGGAAATGGGTAATCCCAACATGAAAATTTGTTTGCTTATCTAATAAATTATTTATACAGAACCAGAAAAGACTGAAATAGCTTGTGGAACTTTCAAGAGGAGGATAAAAAGAAAGAGCCAAATAAAGTTGGAAGAGCAGGCAGAAACTATTGTTTGTATATTTGAAAAGCAAAGCCAAGGGAAGCTGTTTCAGGTGAATATGCTTTTTAAAAAATACTTTCAAGTTAATTTGCATGTTTCATGGGGGCTGATTTAGAAGAGTAACAGTAGGGCCTCCCTGGTGGAGCAATGGGTTAAGCACAGCACTATGAAACTATCCACAGCCACTGTAGCACAAGTTCGATCCCCAGCCAGGGAGCTTCACATATGGCACTGCAGACCTCTCCTGCCTCGCCCCTGCTCCCCTCAGCAGTGTATTTCAGTCAGTCTGCCTGTTCTGCTCCCCACTCTGTCTCTGGTGAATCCTTTCACCCTCCCTGACACTTCTGGCCTTCACCCCATCTCTTGTATGCATAAATAAATAAATATTAAAAAAAAAAAGAAGAGTAACAGTAGATAGCACTGTAGTAGTTAACTCCCAGCAAATCAAATCAACCAGGACACCAACCCTCTTGAAGTGGATTAGTGACAACTGCACAAATGAAGGATCCTGGGTCTTTTGGCTTCCATGTCTCATAATACAACATATTTCTTGCAATAATTTCTTTTAATGCAAAATAATTCTAGATTAGGAAAAGGCACTTAACAGTCTTTAGGAGTTACTTGCCATAAATGAATACAGCTTGTCTTTGGTTAAGTCTATCTTTGCTGTAACTGGGTGGAACTTCCTCTAACACGAGGGCTACAGCTGATGTACTATTTCAGGCACTGATATTTATGATCACCTGGGCATCTAAAGAAGCCAGTGACTTTGCTAGCACTGAAATCAGCCTCTAAAGTCCCCTAACACCATCCAGGCTAACACAATTGCAACTCCAAGGGTTAGAGTCTTAGCTTGGAAGCATACCCTTCAACTTCCTTCACCATTTTCTTCCTGTAGTCTTCACAGGGGACCAGGCTGAAAGGATTCTGAATAATGAGCAGGGGACATTTCTACAAAGGTGCAGGATCCACTCCTCGGAAGACTTGCTTGCACTATAATAGCGGTACCCTGTCTAAAAGCAAATAGACATTAATTACCTGCAGGTCAATGGAGTTGGAAGCCAAAGCCGAGTTCATGGCATTAAAAGTGTCCAGGGCTGATGACTGTGTTTGGATGTGATTCTCTAGATAGTCCTGCTGAGCCTGTGAAACCTAGAAAGATTGAGGAGACAAAACCAAACCAAACATATCTTTAACAATTTCTGATTAGGTTAGAACGTTCTCTTGATTCTAGCCACATCCAAATCAACAAATGTAAAAGTCAACATCTGCATCACCCAGACTGCAGAAAGACCAGTATACTTTCCTCAAGGGGAGACCCCTGTGTGGGAGCCACATAGGCAGCCAGGCATGACAGAGTGAGGAGGTGCACCCTGGGGAGTGGAAAAGAGAGCTGAAATAACAGGATAGGAAGGGGAACAAGTGGCATGCTTTTGCTTAGGGACATGTTGACAAAGCAGTAATTTTGCAATCTTAATCTGCCACATACATTGTGGCCTGGGGGAGGAAGAGGCTGCAGGCAGAGAGAGTGGGTTCCTGTGACAGGTCTAGCATGAGAAAATGAGGGTGTGCAGGAGATAACAATAGAAAGAAAACAAGGGGCAGAACTTGTTTCAGAATCTATTGCAAATGCAGTCATTGGCTTTAATTACCATTAGTGTTAGTGTTTGTCAGTGGATGACAAAGCCAATTTCCATAAGAAGGTGAGAATTTCACATATCTTGCTACATGCCAGTGAGAATAAGCTAGGTGGATATGTTTACATACCACAATCCCTATAATCAAGGCAGTGGGATTTACTTAAAGCAGATAATCTCCCAACTCAGCCATAAACTACCTTATAATCTGTGACTGCTGTAACTGTGATTCTTTTGTGCAGATATTAACTTTAATGGAAAGTATGTCCTTATACACAGACTTTTGAAAAATATGTCCTGGGCCTCCCCGGTGGCGCAGTGGTTAAGCGCTGCGCTGTGGAGCTGTCGGCAGCAGCGACGCGAGTTCAACGCCCGGCCAGGGAGAATCCCACATGGCGCAGCAGACCTCTCCTGCCTTGCCCGCTGCTCCCCTCAGCAGTTTATTTCTGATCTGCCTGTTCTGCTACCGTCTCTGGTGAACCCTCTCACCGCCCCACATCTCTGGCCTGTACCCCAGCTTGTATGTATAAATAAAAAATAAATCTTAAAAAAAAAATATGTCCTTATACATGGACATATTTTCTTAAAAAATCAAAACTTGTATATTGTTGTTTTTTATTTTCACCATCTACTCTACATCTTTGAAATTTTCCTATATCTCTTTGAAGTGCTTACTAGGTCTTTTCTTTTCCTCCCTCCCTCCCTCCCTTGTTTCTTCCTTCCTTCCTCCCAACCACTCCATACATTCTATTGTAGAAATAGAACTTATTTTACTTTCCCTATTTTGACAGAAATTGAGATTCCCAATCTTTTTATTGCAAACAATGCTTTAATAACTAAGTTGATAAAATGCCATTTCACGTATGTGAGATTTTATGTATAGAATAAATTATTAGGAATAGAATTGCTGAAGCAAAAGATACAGGCATTTATCTTTTTGATAGATATTGCCAACTTGTTCTCCCTAAGAGTAGTATAAAATGACATTCTAACCATCAATCTGCCTGTTTCTCCACAGCACTGCTCATATAGTATCTTGTCTCCAGTCTAATAGAGAAAAATTACATCTCATGTCAGTTTTAATCTCAATTTCTCTTATTGAGAGTAGGCTGAACATCTTGCTATACATTTAAGAGTTTTTCAACTATATTATAAATGATCCATTACAAACATCTGGTCTATTTTTATGTGTTGTAGCCTGTTTCTTCTTGAGCCATGACTATTCTTTAAATATGCAGAAAATTAGCCTATTATGTATGATGCAATATTTTTCCTGGTTTGTCATTGGACTTTGACTTTGGTGCTTTTGCCAGCACTATTTTCTGTCTTAATGCACTCAAAGTTACCAACATTTTCTTTTGTGGTTTTGGGAATGCATGGCATACTAACAGAAGCTCTTCTCTGCCCTGAATATAAAAGAATTCACATATTTCCTTCTGATCCTTTTAAATTTTGTTTTTAGGATCTAAGTCTTTATTGGGAATTTATCCAGGATTAGGTCTGTCTCAAAAGCATATAAGTTGTCCCACCTGTACATATTTACTCCCTTTCCCCTCCTTATTTGAGATTCCACATTTGTCATATATTAGTATACATTTCTGGCTTTTATTCACTAATATCTGTTGATTAATGTGCCAATACTATACTGTTCTGTTCTAATCTCTGAGCGCTCTCTCTCTCTCTCTCTCCCTCTCTCGTTTTTTATTATAGTAATAGAGCTAGCCACCGTCATTGCTTTTTGCCCTTAAGAATTTCCCCAACTCTTCATATTTATTTTCTATAGAGCTTGGAATCACCTACTCCAGTTATGGAAACACAATATAATAAAAAGCTGTTGGTATATTGAGGTTACATTAAATTTATACAGTAACTTGGAAAGTCCTCACATCATATCATGTTTGATCTTTTCCAACCACATGACATGCCTTTCTACTTGTTAAAGTTTACTCCTAGATATGTAGCAGTTTTACTATTGCTATTATTTTTTCTGACTAGTTGCTGTTGGTATATTGAAACTTCTTTGTTTATATTTATAAATATTTTACCCTACTACCTTATAGTTTTTACTTTTTAGTATTTTTTTATTGAGGTAATATTGGTTTATAACACTGTATAGGATTCAGAGATCAAGTTCACACCTTCTTTTATTGTTTATAGTAGTTTTTCTCATTGGCTTACTTGGGCTATCTGGGAATCTAATCATATAATGTATAAGTAGTGATGGTTTTATACCTATCTGTCCTGTTTTCCTATCTGTAAATTTATTTCTCATATCATTCCATTGCCAGGTTGCAAGGTTAAATAGTAATATGATAGCCAGTTTCCTGTCTATTGACGACATTGGAAGGAATGCTTTGTCTCTAAATAAGATCATTTTGCCACAAAAATATTCCTTTAATTAACAAACACAGTCTATGATACAATTTCCTCAGTTCATTTAAACTATGACCCCATTCATAATGAACATCATCAACTGAAATATCTTCAGGCAGAAAGTGCTGAGAGGGAGTTTGAAACTCAAACACCCTTCCATAGATCCAAGCCACTGAAATACTGACTTACTGACAGTTCCTGGGTGAGCTGGTGAATCTTCTGTTTCATTTCATCGTAATCTCCATACATTCGCTTCCTCACTTTTTCCAAAGTGGCTCTTACCTGCAGCCCACAAAGATACTAGTGTGAGATCAAACTATAACAGTTTCATGTGTGATTTCCAATACTTTTAAGACATCCTAATGACACAAAAAATAACCTTAAGAATACGATAATTTGAGAAATTAAGGGAGATCATCACTGATCTCTAGTTAGAAACTTAGGGAGTCCTTGTGAGTATATATAATTATCAGCAAATATTAATTATCCTAAAAACAATCTTTGAAGAAAAATGTTTTTTGAAACTTACAGGTGTTCAAACAACATTTGAGCAAGGTTTGTCCCTTTACTTACACTTTTTTATAAGCACAAAATTTTTAACAAGTTGATTCTATAAAGGTGTGACTAAGAGGACAAAAAACAAAAAGCAAAAGTAATCTCTAATTTTCCCTGTGTCTGCTAAAATGGCCAGAGAACAGTTTAAGGTCTAGAACATAATGCAGGAAAGAGTCCATACATTCAGAAACTTATAGCCACCAATTATAACTGGTGAATAATCACCAGTTATTCACCAGGCAACATAGAACAAAAGTCAAAGTGATCCCCCAAATACCGGTTCACACAAACTCTGATTAGGGTTCTCTGTAGCAGCACTCCAGTGGAGTAACAGAGCCTTCTAAAAACCTTACAATCAGTCTCTTTTGCTCTTTTCTGGGTACTCTGGGGATTAACTAAGCTCAAGGTTCCTCAAGTAGACAGAAAGTCTCAATGGGGCCCATTCCAGAAATGTTCCAGAACTTCTACTACAAAAAGGCTGAAAGGAAACACCTGGCCCTTTCCTACTAGAAACATCCAACTATTCTGATCTTTCACACAGGGAGTGGTGAGGCTGCTATAGGTCTGGAGGCAAATGAAGTCAAGAAGTCTGCAGAACATCAGGCCTAGACTAGTGGGTACCTTACCCGTTTGGTTAGAAAGGTCAGTGTGTAGAGGACACCATGGGGAGACTTAATCTTGAAGCTTGTATTTGCAGAGTTAGCACAGTGAAATAAATTAGACTATGTATTTATTAGGATGACTAGATATATTGGTGGAAATTTCAGGAAGAAGGCAGGAAAAGTCAAGACACCAATCCTTCCCCAGATGAATTCTAATAAGAGTCTACTTTCTTGCTGTTAGCTACAGATAGTTTAGAGACACAAGGTCAGAAGCACAATGTCTCCTCTGGATAGGCAGAATAGCCTTCATTCGTGGCTCTGGGTTGGCTCTCTGTGCTCACCAGTGTGAGTGGAATCTTGAGTTGGGTGTCACTTCCACTGGTAAAACTTGCAGGAATCCAACTGGGCCAGTCACCCACAAGCCAAGAGAGGGCAACAAACCCATAAACATACTTAGGAATGAGCAGGCCAGTGACAGACTGGAAGCAAGCTATAGAAGGTGGGACCTAGAAATTCATTTTAAGTTGCAGATCAGTGGAGGTTGGTAATTCAGGTCAGAACCATCTCCATGATGTGGGCGCTTGTCATCACTAATTTGCAATCAGCCTGAACCTGCTATCTTTGTCTTGGGCAATTTGAAACTCTCCACTCTGTTTAGAATATCTACCTCTGAAGCAGTGCCATGCTATCTGGAGCATTTAAATAAGGTAGGTCTAAGTATTTCCATAAGAAAAAAATCAAGAAGGCTAGTAATGTTCAAGCTCCTCCTATACAGGAAATGAAATACTTTGAATGGTTAAAAATTATCTTTGGGGTTGGCTTACTGGAGAGTTGAGGCTGGTGGTTGTCACATGTGATCTCTGTGTCTTGTGTACAAAGATAGCTTTTCTGGCTTCTCTTCATTTTCTCTCGTAAGCATTTATTATTATTTTAAATCAAACTATTATTTTTTGCTCCTCAAAATTATAAAAATATCCAAATCTTTCAAGATAAATTAAAGACAGTGCCTAAAAGCACATGTTTAATATTCAGTAAGAGACTTAAAAAAAAAAAAAAACAACTCTTACACAAGCTCACAACATGACTTTGTGTCTTATCTGCAAACCCATCAAGTAAAAATGGCACACAGGGTCTCCTTGGTGGCCCAACGGGTTAAGCACAGCGCTGTGGAGCCGTCAGCAGCTGCGGCGCGAGTTCGATGCTCAACCAGGGAGATTCCCACATGGCCAGCACACCTCTCCTGCCAACTGCTCCCCTCAGCAGTGTATTTTGGTCGATCTGCCTGTTCTGCTCCCCACTCTGTCTCTGGTGAACACTCTCACCACCCCATACCTCTGGCCTGCACCCCAGCTTATATGCATAAATAAATAAATCTTGAAATAAAATGGCACACAGAGCTGAATGTTTAGACTTTAGGGGTCCCTTCCCATCCCCCACTATCTATACATAAGAAAAGTGAACCCCATAGAAGGCAAAAGTTTGTACTTTTTACCAAAGTCTATCAGGCATCCCACTGCCCCACATCACCTCTGCTTTTATAAACCATAGGCGGTGTTTGGGGCCCATCAGCGTCATTTCTTCTCTAATCACTCAGTTTGGCCAACAGGGCCTAATAGGGAGGGCCAAGAGAATATAGGGAGACCAAGAGACTCAAAAAGGAATGGAGTTAGGTGTGATAGAAAGATAAAAAAGAAATGAAAAACTTAGAAGGAAATGCTCCAAAATGTTAACAATTCTTCTTGTTCAATGGAATGATGTGTGATTTTATTTTCTTCTTCATACATTCTTGTATTTTCCAATTTTATCAAAAGAACATAAGATTAAAGGTTAAAAATGTAATATCAAATACAAAGAAACAGCATTGATTGGCCTGGGTTGAACAATGTTTATTGTGATTGACTTCCCAGAATCCATTTCAACCCAACTGATTGGTCTGAACCAGTCCCGGTCATTCCATTCCCCATGAAAGTGATTAAGAATGGGTATGTGGCCCAGTCCTGGCCAATGAACATAAGAAAATCCTAATAGAGAATCTCTATAAAGTATCCAGAAATGAAGCAAAGTATATTTACTTCTTCCAGCCACTGCATATTTTCAGCTGATGCTGTGAGCCCTAAGGCTGAAAGAGGACAGAAAGCAGAGAAACTCAGAGAAGTAAAATTAAAGCCAGCAGAATGGAAGCATCCTGTCTGGGTCCCACCTACCCTTAGACTCGCTTCACAAGCGACAAATATCCTTTCTGAATTGGATTTTCTGTTACTTGCAGCCAAGAGCATTCAAATGTTTATACTCATTCAAACTCATAAATCATGAGTGCCCAAGGTAATAAGCAACTCCACTTAGAGTCTCACTTCATACATGAAAGAAGGAAGCCATTTGGTCTCCTGAGTAACCCAACTCAGTAACATTCAGAGCTCACCTCATTGCTGATTACATCTGTGTTTCAACACAACCATCAAGATCTGCAGAAATACTTCCATCCATACGACAGCACTAAGAATTCTTCCAAAACACATTACTACATTCGCAGCAATGCTTTTGAATCTACCCTCCACATTACATGCTACAAAAAGAGTAGAAACCAGAAAAAAATCTTTAAATGACTCACATCTTTGATGTAGTTCATCTCTTCTTTCAGCTGATTGGTAGTCCACCCATACACCACCATTTCTTTCTGCTGATTTTGATCGGATCTTCGCACCACACCATAGACAACACCCTGAGGAAGTTTCCTAGTCAGTTCTCCATTGCTTAGGTCAGGATGCTAAAACAGGGTAGGAAAAGAGAAAAAATAATAAGCCTTTTGGAAACAGCTATAATAATGGGCCCCATGTATATGGTTATGTAGGCTGTACCCAGTACTGGTACCTGGCAGCAGGGAGAGAGGTGAGCAGTAATCCATCCTGGTCTCTGCTCAACAAGTTGCACCTGACATGTCTGAGGTAATCTTTACCCTGAAGGAAATGCACCTTTCTCTACTTTTTATCAAGACCCTGCCCTCTCACCTAGGAGTGCATCCACAGAGCCCCATCTTCCCAAAGGGAATTTTCCTAATTCTCGAAAATCTACCAGGTGAACTTAACGTTGTACCTGAAAACAAGAGTGTTTAAATGCTCATATTCTCAGGAATGCTTTTTTCTCCCCTTATACCAGTTCTTCCATATGACTTTGACCTCATCACTGAATATGTGGGCTGAAATGCATGAGGTTGAGATACTCAGGGGAAGAATGTTGGTCAAATTGTCTTCAGGTTAGGGCTGACTCTGGGACCAGTTCTGAGAAAAGGAAGTGGGTGAGTTCACGTCGTGATCATTCATGAAAAGCCAGGAGAGGTGGTGTGACTTCACTCCGAAAGAAACTTCCTGCTCTTTAATTTCTTCATTTAAAGCTTTGAGAAGTGTTAAAAAGCAGATATCCTTGGGAAAGGCAACATATCCAAGTCCTAACACAACTTTATAGAAAGCGAACTCAAGAAATAGGAGAAAGGGAAATGGAGATTTTTTTTTTTTTTTTTTTTTTTGGTCACTGCTATAAGGAAGAACTATTTTTTTACACATTTCATCCTCACAATTGCTCTGTGAGAGTGACTATTTTCCCTTATAGTGAGAAAACTGAGGTTCATAGAAGTATAGTCACACACCTAGAGTCAAGCCCAATTCTGTCTGACATTAAATACATCCCCACACTGCAGCTTTGTTGGATGTAAAGGAAACAGAATATAGGCCTGCACAGCATGGTGGGAAGGAGCGAGGAAAAAATCAGACAGAACCAGGCAATGAAACTTTGTCGACAAACCAAACTATGTCCAATCTTCCTGGTGCTAACCCTGGCACCCTAACAATTACCACAGTCCAGAAGCCTGAGTTCCATAAGGGCAACTCCGGTCTCCCACTAATTTTTAAACCACCTTTATATAATTCTTTCCATGTACTCACAAAATATTTTTAACGGAGAAAACTGGAGTTTGCATTTGTGACAGAATAATAAATACTTTATGATACCATTCATTAGATGTTTTTAAAGGCAAAATAAAAGTCTTCAAGAAACATGATAAATTATTAATAGTAATGATCTCAATGAAGAGGCAGAGGGGCATTGGGAGAGGGGTACTGGAGATCTTTCACTTTTTTATGCCCATTTGTAATGTTTGTTGATGATGTGTTTTTGTTTTGTTTTTTCCAAAGGAAACAAAAATCCATTGTTTACCATTCTTCTGTACATACTTGGGAAGAGATGGAATTTGGGGGCTGTATTATTGCTTCCAGAACATGTTTCCACTTGAGTCTCTCACAGTTGAGTCCCACAGACACTGAAAAAAACTCTGGACATTTACACGTAGGTTAGGTGAACGCATTGTTCAGTAGTTCTAACTCGGAGTGACAAGTTGGGAGCAGACAGCACTAGTCACGTAATTAGAAAGAGGAAAAGCACTAATGAAATTCCCCACATACCAGAAACAAAAGCATGTTCTCTCAGTCACAGACTCCACCCAGTTCCTGAAAAACAGGCTGACGGTAATATAAGGCTTTGGTGAAATACACTTCTGCAAAGCAAAGCCTTTCACAGGTGGATTGGCTGGCAGGAAAATGGCCAGGTGGTCAGATACAGAGGACTCTGCCTCCCTGCACGCTTGGGAAAGTGAGGACCACCATCGATTAAGGAAAATTCAAGGATGATTAGGTCTGTGAGACTAAGAGGTTGTGGATCTAAAGTTATACATATGGAAAGGTACTAAACATCCATTAAATGAAAAATAGCAATTTGCATATTCCCATTTTTTTGTTTTAAAAATGTGCATGTAGCACCCATATGTTTATTGCTGCACTGTTTACAATAGCTAAGGTATGGAAACAACCCAGATGCCCCCAAATAGACTGGATCCAATAAATTGGATCAAGAAGATGTGGTACATATACACAATGGAATACTATTTAGCATTCAAAAGTGATAAACACATGCAATCCACAGCAACATGGATGGAGTTAGAAGGGATCATACTCAGCGAAATAAGCCAGAAAGAAAAAGAAAAATGGGCCACCCTGGTGGCGCAGCAGTTAAACGCTGCACTCTAGAGCTGTCGGCAGTGGCGACGCGAGTTTGACGCCCAGCTGAGGAGATTCCCACATGGCTCAGCAGACCTCTCCTGCCTCGCCTGCTTGCTCCCCTCAGCAGTGTATTTCAGTAGATCTGCCTGTTCTGCTCCCCACTCTGTCTCTGGTGAACCCTCTCACCACCCCACGCCTCTGGCCTGTACCACAGCTTAATGCATAAATAAATAAATCTTTAAAAAAAAAAAAAGAAAGAGAAAAATATTGAATGGTTTCACTTACTACAGGAATCTAGAGAAACAAAATAAGAGAGAGATCTTCAGCGAGGGATGGGGAGGATAAGGGTTCAAAACGGGAGAGAGGGGAGCACAAGGGACTGTGGTGATGGTTCACGGGTGACTCGGTCGTGGGTAACCCACAGGAATACACTCACTATAATGTAAAAGATACAAATAATAAAATATATATATTTATTTTAAAAATGTGCATGTAAAACATCTAGAAAGATGGTACCCAAACCTTTGAAGACAGTTTCCTCAGTGAAATGGGATCTTTTTTCCTTTATGGTCTCCTGTACTCTGATTCTCAGAGTGTTCAGGGTGGAGAAATAGACACTATTTTTTAATTAACGTTTTTCAATTTTTAAAAAAAACTAAAACTAAAAACTTACCGTAAAGTCAGGATCTAAATGAAAGACCTGCAGGGAGGGGCCCCACATAGCTCTCCGCAGGAGCAGCAGTACGGACCCTCATGGGGAGGGGGGGGGGATCCCTAAGACGGCATGAGGCAGTGCTGGGCTACAACGTGAGGAAAGAGAAGAGGAAACGAGCTCCTGTCTGGCCATTTCATGATACAATATTTTCTTTAATCTTCACACTAACTCTCCTATATAAATATCACTACTTCTTCCAAGATGGCAGCATTCAAGGATCTGTCTACATCTTTTCAAATCTAAACTCTCTCTCCTTAACCACAATGACACCAAGGTAGCCAAGAGTCAGGAGCATAAGTGGAACTCACTCATGTGAGAGTCAGACCAAGAGCCTGGTTCCCTGGTCCAGCATCACTGGGAAGAAGCAGGACTAGAAAGGGAAGAAATTTCTCTAGCCTCCTTTGGCTCATCTCCCCTTCAGCACTTCCCCTCTGTCATACTACAGCCTCACTGCCTCCATTCTGTTCCTTTGTTAGCCAGCTTCCATCATGCCACAGACTTCCCTCTGCCGAACTGAAAGGTCCCTCCCTCAAGGTCACCTTCACAATCAGAACGGAATGACTTTTAGTATCATTGTGTATGTCAGGTCTGCTTCCTTATCAAGTGGAACAGAAAAACCTAGGTCCCTGTTTGTCTTCTCTTCCACTATATTCCGCAGCATCTAACAGTGATTATACCACAATGACTGAATGAACAGGGAGTTTCAATAACTGGAAGACAGGAATCAGCCGGAGATCTGAAGTGGTCCAGCGAAAGGGAACAGCCTTTGTCTTAGATAGGACAGGGAGGTGATGTTGACCTGGATCTCATAGATCTGATATCCAGAAAAGTTGCAAGGAATTAAGACTGCTAATATTTTTACAAAAATGTCAGTATACTTACGGTCAAATCTGAAGGAAAAGAAAAAATGAAAACAGCTAATATGTGTGGCACTGTTTATAGTTGAATTTTTCTCCTATCTTTTAAAATATCTCCCCGTAAGATAAATATTCATTTTTAGGCAAGATAATAGCATTGTGATTTTATTATGAGATAGTCTTTATCTTTTAGAGAAACATGCTTAAATATTTATATCTGGGATACAGGGTAGAGTTAGCGGGTGAGGGTGTGCACAGGGCAAGGAATGATTATGGGTTGAGGGTTGTTGACTGAGGGAAGGGTCAATGATACCTTAAACGATTCAGCCTTCTTTTATATACATTTGAAATTCTCCATAATTAAAAGGTTTTTTTAATTCCCTTATACTGCTGCTTGGTATTAAAAAATCAAATTTACACTAGACCTATTAATAGCCTTCTGGGCATGAAACAATACTACACAAAACTGCCTTAAAAACAAAAGGCCTAATAAATTAATGGAATGGGAAAAAAGTTATTAACACAGAAGGGGAAAGGAAACAACCAACTGAAAGGGCATTTGAGATCCCAGCACGAAACGCAGGAGAGTAACACAGGCATAATCAGTTCAACATACAGAGAATGTCTCAATTTAACTACTTCCTGAGATGTACACAGAGTTTAAAATTTAGTAACAGATTCATGCTACGGTGTCTTTCCAAAAGAAATGATTAGCGGAAAGTACTTTAGAAAGAAGGTGAAAAGTAACTTTTAAAAAAGTAACTTAACCTAAATTCCTGCTATAAGGGCTTGACAGCTAATGAAGTTAGGGTTAGTGAAGACAGTGATATATATGACCTTACATTGAAATGAACTCTGTAGAGACAGAGACTGTATCCACTGCTATATCCCCAATACCAGCATAAATAGATGCTCATTAAGTACATTTTGT
This sequence comes from Scalopus aquaticus, assembly GCA_004024925.1. NCBI lineage: Eukaryota > Metazoa > Chordata > Mammalia > Eulipotyphla > Talpidae > Scalopus > Scalopus aquaticus. Next base: position 47,664 of record PVIJ01007471.1, read on the forward strand.
AGAAGGAAGAAAGAAAAACTGGAATTGGGTGTACAGTAGGAGTATCTGGTCACCTCTGACAGTCGGGATAATTTGCCCAAAGGGAGAAAATTCCTTGGTCAAGAAGGGTTCTTAGAGAATAAATAACAGAAGAAAGATATTAACATAAATCAAAATTGACAGTGGGAGACCACCACAGCCAGTTCCTGGCCCCAGAGGCCAGGATAGGCTGTTGGTCACACATCGAGCTGACAATATGACTTAGATGTACTGAAAGACTTGCATTCTAGAAGCCAAGTTATTTCCAAAAGTTCTTGCTTTGACCTCTTCTTCCAGTCAGAGGGCAGAGCTGCCCCAGGGACTGGGGGACTGAGCCCCTGGCCATTCTACAGCCTTGCAGATGTCACTTTCAGGAATGTGCTCTGACCTGTCCGTGTGTCCGTCTCAGTAATTACTGCCCCCTGTTCATTACTGACATTTAACAAAGCCCTGACATCTTGTGACAAAAATGACAGTTACCACGGAGCCTGAGGGGGCTTTCCACAGCCTGGGCAGGGCTCCTCAGACAAATGGAAACCTTTGGCCTATTAAGATAGCTGTTATTTCTGGCTATCTCACAGACTGGATAGAGACCACTTCTTAAACAAACCCCGGCTTGGAAAAAGACCCATTACACTTTGAATGCTTAAAGATAGAAAAACTTCGAGCCAAGCAGAAACCCCAAAGAGAGTGACAGTTCTAATGCCAGTATCCTGATACAGGTTAACTCCTTAAAGATGTTACTTTGCAGCTTTTAACCAGACCATAGTTGCTGAGGTGTAACAGTTCCAGAGAAAAAGGGAAGAATATTTGGGAGAGGAGGGAGGTATCAGGTACATAGCACATTCTAAGTGTGCCTATGCCTAGGTAACCTGGACTGGTAAAATGTAAATATTTCAACAGATTTTCCCTTGGGAGAGAGTATGCAAGTGGCATTCCCATGGCAACATGGCCAAATCACAGACCTAAGCTGGAACTGCAAATCCACTACATATCTGGCCCTGTGCAAGTTACTTACATCACTGAACTGTGGTGTCCTAAACAATAAAATGAGAGAACCACATATTCCAGAAGATTATTCTGAGTGACACATGGAGTAATAAACGTGAAACACCTAGTATGCTGTGGGCCTGCTGGTAGATACTGGTAGAGTCTATGATTACTGATATAGATAGGAACTTCTGAGTGCCTACTAAACTCTACATGTTTGTCTGGATGCACCTGTCTGTCTGTCCCCTGCTCTCTCCTTGGGTGTTTGTTTGTGTGTGTGTGTGTGTGTGTGTGTGTGTGTGTGTGTGTGTGTGTTTGCTGTTTCCATTACAGTCATCAGATTTGCTCTGATAGTGAAATGCTCATCCCTCATTGGACCTTGGTTTCTCTTCATGGAAAGAATCAGAAATCTCAGAAGGTTAGAAAAGTGAAAAAAAGTGGTGTTGTCCTCAGGGGTTGTTAACAATATCCTAGCCCTTTCTCAAAGTCTGATAAGATTGTGGGGCAGGAGGTGGGGGAGGAGATGGCAGGGGCAGCTAAAATGGTGGTAAACTTATTTGAAGGCACAACCACGGCACTTTCCCTGTTTTATCCATGGCACTTCCGGATATATTCAATTGAATGGAGTTCCACGTTTGGAAAAATGCTGTCTCTAGGCTAATGTTTCCAAGAGGAAACTGAGGTCCATAGAGATAACTTGTCTAGCCCCACTAGGGCGGCAGACAATGAGGGGACCAGGCCTAGAACCTAGACCTCTTCCTGTCCTCTCAGGGCTGCTATCTCTGAGAGTCACATGTCACACAAGGCAGCCCCGGCCGCAGTCTGAATCATGGCAGCAAACTCCCTCACCTGGCAACAACCGTGATATTGTGTAAACACTGACGCCAAGGACAAGAACCCGGTAGGCTTATTCATCCAGGGCTTTTAAGGAAAGAGGGCTATAAAACCAAATGGCAAAGGCTTCTGCCTTTTAAATATTTTATTGGGCTGTGAAAGTCCCCAGCTTTTCATACATACACATATCTGCTCTCCCTCGGGGTTCTCAAGGTCTAGAGAGTAACAGCTTCTTTAAAACACAGGCACTGAAGGACACCTACAATGGTGGATATTATTAGTTATTTAAAATATTATCTGCTGATAGTCTAGCTCTGTTCCACTGTAGCACGGCCATGCTACCCACGACCCACAGTCTTGCATCATCTAGTCCAAGCTTAAGTCCCAGGTGGGAGTGGCTATTGCCTAAGTCTGAGTTCCCGAGCTCTTAGGTGACAAACAGGGAGCATTTGGTCCATCTGCTTTCAGCAGTGGGTGGGAGAAGACACAGCCACAGTCTCATCATCTTGTAAAGATGCAGGAGCAAATGCTCCCCAGCACACCCCATCTAATCACAGGGATAGAGGCTGGGCGTTCCCCAAAGCAAATGGACAAATGCTGACTGTATTAGGAGAGAACAGAGCACACATACGACTTCACATCTGCCTGATTCCCAGAACAGAGGAAAAGAGGTCATCCTAGACCACTGCTGCCTGCCATCCACCCAGCCCCCACAAACTACAAACTTACTAGTCATTGTCCCTCAACAGGATGTAGCATAAAACAATAATAAAGTATAATAAAAAATATTATCGGCTTCAAGCCACTATGTCAGTTTGCAGAAGACTTTACTATCTTACAGACTCAGATTTAGCAGAGCTTGGATAATAGTTTCTAAATTCAACAATGCAGTGAGTCCCTGCTTCAACACAATGACTCTGCAGTAGCTGGTACTGGTTCTGTCTCTTATTTCTCTGTGCATGTGCACAAGAACATTCTGCATATAGATTTGGATAAGAATATGGATACTTTCACGAAGTTCTTTGAAAATGGTAAGGCCTTAAGTTCAAAATTATCTACTACCAATTTTAATATTCGACAATTTTAAATTCCTTATTTAAATTACATTTATCAACTTCTCAACATGGGAGTTGTGAGCACAAACTAGTCAGTATTTCCTCTCCCATATTATTTTAATATAAAAATTAAAATCCGTGGCTAATTCACTTGATATGTTAGTATAATTTAAGGTGATAACACCCTACAAAGAAAGTTTGTTACATGTTGAGGGTGTCCTGCAAAAAAAAATGTGTTGGAATCAGTCCTGACCCCAAGTATCTCAGAATTGGCCTTACTTAGAAATAGGGTCTAGTTAAAATGAGGTCATTAGAATAGATCCTAATCCAGTATAACAAGTGCCCTTACAAAAAGGGGAAACTTTGGCTACAGAGACAGACACACACAGAGAACACCGAACACCATGTAAAGATGTTATGCCACCGCACGTCAAGGACTGCTCCTGGGCAGGAGCAGGCAGAGCCAGGAAGGAGTCTCCTCTAGAGCTTTCAGAGAAAGCTTGGCCCTGCTGCCGGCTACCTTTGATCCCAGACTTCCAGCTCCAAAACTCTGAGCAAATACATTTCTGTTGTTTAAGTTACCCAGTTTGTAGCACATTGTTCTGACAACCCTAGGAAATGAATACAAAACCGAATCATAATCAACAGGCATTAAGTGTTTGCTGTTTTGCAAGAAAAGAGACTTGGGCTCTGGGGAGACAAAGACACCACCTTATTTCTGTATGTATGTGTGTATATATATATATGCATAAGTATATGTTGTACATGAGTTTTACAGAAATATAGATATAGCCGTATGTAGAATTATTAGCAGCAAAAAGTTCAAAGAGGGCACAATTATGGAAGCATGACTTAGGGAAGATTTGGGGAGAAGGGGGCAGATTTATCAAGCTGATTTCAGATGCGTTGACTGTCACCCAAGAGGAACTGATCAGCAGGTTCTATGACCAGTAGTGTCACTCCAGAATCCAATCAAAATACTAATATTTTGGCATTTATTTTTGTATATAACAAAACACAGTTATTTTATTTAAAAAGAGATATATCATCATCTTCTTTTGCCCTTTGTCTGCATTTGCCGCTTCATCTCAACCTCTCAGGTAGGTTCTTTGAGGAAGAAGATTCTAGTAAAAATAAATTTTCTTGGGCCTCCCTGGTGGTGCAGCGGTTAAGCGCTGCGCTGCGGAGCTGTCAGCAGCAGGGATGCGAGTTCGACGCCCAGCCGGAGAGAATCCCACATGGTGTGGCAGACCTCTCCTGCCTCGCCCACTGCTCCCCTCAGCAGTGTATTTCTGATCTGCCTGTTCTGCTCCCCACTCTGTCTCTGGTGAACCCTCTCGCCGCCCCACACCTCTGGCCTGTACCCCAGCTTGTCTGTATAAATAAATAAATCTTAAATAAATAAATAAATAAATAAAAATAAATTTTCTTAGACACGGAGGAGTCAGGTTCTAAAAGAGAAGGGAATAAGGGAAAAGGGGAAGATGGAGTCTTCTTGGAGAAGGGGGATAGTCAGACTCTGGTGAAGGACAAGGAACCGGGCACAGGAAGCTGCCCACCCCAGGCCCTCCCTTTTCTCCCCTCAGGCTTTTCCAGACACCCTCCCGGGGTGCTCTTAATGTCCCTGCCCCATTTCCAGTTGATTCCATGAGGGAATCCTGAAAGCAGATGGAACCCAAATGACTCTGAGGGAAATAAATAGGACAGACAAATGTGAGAAAAGGTACCGTTCGCACTGGCAATGAGGAAACAGGTATGGGAGGCTCCTAAACAGGGGAGAACATTTTCTAAATAAGTGTACCTACATTCCTGGCAAAATTTTAATGCACCCTGGAAATTACCATTTACATAATGGCCCAGATTTCATAGTTTTAAACACTAGAACAATGATCACATACACAATAATATATCTGTATTCTGTATATAAAAATACCACCATGTGAAGAATCCTGAAAACCAGCAGTCCTGGTCCAGCAGGACAGGACTCAAGAGAGGAGAGCTGATGTGTTTGGTGAGCATCCTCCCGAGAGAGGAGGCTCCAGACCACGCAAGGATGCACTTCTCAGAAGTAAGGTCTGAGTTCTGCATAGAGAAGAGATGAGGCCTGGGATGTGGGCAAAGACATGCTCAGATTTATAGAGCAGAAACACACAATGACATAAAAAAAAAAAATGCAGCAGGCACAGGCCGGGAGGATGGAAGAGATGCAGGATGGGAAGTTTCGGGAAGGGGAATGGTTCCAGGTGGGTCAAAGGGAGAAAGATGAGGAACAGAGTCCGTGGCTTTGGAGTTCAAAGGGAAGTGATTGGGCCTTTAGTCACTGACTTCCTGATCAGCACTTTTGACCAGACACCATGGTGGGTACTTGGCACATACTAGCTCATTTACTCTTTGTTTTATCTACTTTAAAGATGAAACAGAGTAGCAGGAAAAACAAAGTATTAGGGGCTCATCTGTGACCTGCAGAAAACAGTCTCAGAGTGTCTAATAACCTCCATGAGAGAAAGGTTCAATGGAGTCACAGCTTCTGCCTAAGGTAGAAAGCTTTGCCGGCTTACCTCATAAGCACATGACTCCATGAAAAGATGCTCTCTCTGCTGTAATTTGTAATTGTCTCCAAACACACCATCACGAAGATCAATAAATTGCACCCTCACCACACCCCTCCACAGTGAGTAACTCCTCTCACCAATGATTTGACCACAGTGAACACAGGAATGGCCCAACTGGCAATGGTGTCCATGGGTGTGGCCAGCTGCCTCATGATGGGGGGGGGGGGTTCCTCAAAATACACCAAACAGCTTCCATGACTGTCAAAGAATAAGGACCAGCCCTGTCCTCAGTTGTCTGCAGTTCTAACAGGGCCCTGGAAACCCTCCAAGAAGTGTTGCTTTATCAGAAGCCACTGAAGTCATTTACATTGTTCTGCTTCTAAACCTGAGTTAGCTCCAAACCCTAGATTGGCAGAGCCCTCTATCCCCCTCAAAAAGGGTCAATGGCATCTTCCCAGGGAGAGTCATCCAGAGTTACTGGCATCTTGCAGTGTTGCACGCTACAATGCCTCATAGAACAATATCAAGCTGAAGCGGCATCAGAGGGGACCCCTCCAGGGGTTCCTCGCTCATGCCTGACCTCCGGCTCCCATTGACTCAATCCCAGGAACCCAGCCAGGACATGATGACAAAATCACACAGAACAGCCTCACAGTTACACCAGCCTTTAAGTGCTGCCACCACCCAAGGACTTCAGTCCTGAGGAAACAGCGAGCCCCGCCCTCCTCCTCTCCACCCCAGTTCTTCTGCAGTGAGTCACCACCACAGCCCAGATAGTCACTTAGCCTGCATACCCAGCCACCCCAGAAGCATCTTGGCACATACCCTCCCCCCATGGTTTCTGCCTCACCATCCCGAGTTCATAAGCACCTGCAGGAGGGTGTCTGGGGTGCAGAGGTACAGGGAAACTGGGAGGACTTTGGCTCCCACCAGTTTCTGCCTAGTTTATGAGGAGTCAGGATAATATTTTCATCCACTGCTTTAAAGAGTTTAAAAAGCACTATTCAACACAAATAGGCAACTGGTCCACAACTTTATTTTCAACTCCTGTTTGACACAGGACACTTGTGCCTTTTTCTTTGCGAACTGGATTCTTTTTCAGCCATGAGAGGCCCTCCAGTGTCTCACAGCATCAACGGCCTCAGTGGTGGCACCCAGAAACCCTTCACAAATATCTCTTAAGCATGCAACTTGGGTCTAATTCCAGCAGACGAAATGCCCCACTTCCTCTACCATGCATAGAGGGACAGCTACTGAGGCTTCTGTCTGTCACTCCACCTCCTTCCAAAAGTGCTCTTCAGAGTCCCTGTGTGCTTAGCTGCCCCTGTGTTTCTGGACAAGCCCAGGCCCTTCTCCAACCAACCCATCAGTTCTGAAAGGGATAGAGAGGGAGGAGAGCAGTGAGGGCAGGAGGGGACCACTCTAGCAACCCAGAGCCCTGCTCAATTCTGTTCCTCAATGGCAGGGCAGCAGCTGAAGCCTGACCACTCCCACTTTCTCTGGTTGAGCTTTTACCCCTCAATTTTTCTTTGGAGAATATGCAGCTCTAAAGAGAAGTTGAAAAAATAGTTCAACTACATAACCAAAGTCCCACTATCACAAGTAAGGAAAGTAACATTTATTCATTAAGATCCAATATATGATTCTTCTTTTTTAAAGATTTATTTATACAAGCGGGGGTTACAGCCCAGAGGCGTGGGGGTTCACCAGAGACAGAGTGGGGAGCAGAACAGGCAGATCAGAAATACACTGCTGAGGGGAGCAGCAGGCGAGGCAGGAGAGGTCTGCCACACCATGTGGGATTCTCTTCGGCTGGGCATCGAACTTGTATCGCGCGCTGCCGACAGCTCCACAGCGCAGCGCTCAACCGCTGCACCACCAGGGAGACCCCAATATATGATTCTTGTTCAAGACTGGACAATGATCTTTCATATTTTACTTTTGATCCAGGATCTAATCAAGGTTCACACATTATATTTGAAGCTCAGTCTCTTTAGTCTTTTATCTCCAATAGATTCTTATCTTTTTTTTAAGTAACACTGAGTTTATTGAGGGTTTCTAGGCAACTGTTTTGCAGAGTGTCCAATGTTTTGGATTTTTATGTTTCATTATTATTAGGTTCAGTTAAATAAGTTTGGCATGAATAGTACATGGGTAATGATGTGTGCTTCTTAATCAATCACCTTAGAAGTCACATGATGTCACTTGCCCCACTATTGGTAATGCTAAATTGGATCCTTGGTTGAAATAGTGATAGTCAGATTATACTACTGTACCTTTAGAATCAGTAAGTAATTTATGAGATGATACTTTGAGACCATGTGAGCATCCCATGATAACTTTTTACCAGTTTAGTTTTTGCATCCATTAATGAGCTTATCCAGAGATTACAAAATAATGATTCTCTAAATGTATTAGTTGATGCTTTATAAAAAAGAGCTTTCTAATTTTTATTCTCTATCTGATCATTACTATATATTGATGAATTTTTCTGTATTATTCAATGTGTTACAACACATCATTGTCACTATTCTCTTTGGTGCTCCAGTTGCTCTAATTTTGCCAGGAGAGTCTTTCAAACTGACTTCTGGGTGCTCTGCTATGATCCCATTTGTCTTTGAGCACTACCTGGCTTTCTATCATGAACAGGCGCTGGCTCACCTTGTTCTTTCCCTGCTCCAACCTAGAATCAGTCATTTTTCTTGGACCCTTCTAAGAGGACTATTCCTGTCTTTTTAAGCCGATAAGCAACTTCACATTCCTTCACCTCACTCCAGTCATAGCTTCATTTTCCACCTTCCTCCTTCCCTGTCACTGATCATTCGCATTAGCAGGGAGCACTTTATCCATGGGAAGAAGGGCATAAGAAGAGAGACAAAGACCTAGAGTAAATTTAAGGATATTATCAAACATTTATTGGTCAATGAAAAGTTTCCCTTTAATAGGTGACCCCGGTTGGTTAACCCCAAAGCAACATTTGTATCTCAAGAAGTTATTGTCTCATGATTCCACTTATGAATCATATCATTTTATTGTTTTATTTTATATTGATATAAAATATGTGTGCAATAAGAAGTACTACCTACCTTCTGGGATTCCCCTCTCTTCCTTTTGCTTTATTTGTCTCTATTAATATTTACTACCTTCTAAACTCTCTACAATACACTTTTCAAAATTTTTCATTCTCTTTTCCTAGAATATAAATTCCATGAATGACAGGCATTTCTCAGTTTTCTGCTTTGTTCATTACTATACTTGCAGAGTGTATAAGAGTGCCTGGATACAGTTGATGCTTCCATGAATGAAAAAAATGGCTTGCCCAAGACCAGACCTAGAGTCAAGCAGGCCCTCCTAATTATCTTTTACTGTCACCCCCAAGTGACTTCCTTCCTGTGTTCCCAGAACCCTCCTTACACTTCTGGAGCCTAATACTCGACGTGTCCCATCATCATTTATTGGTTAGTCTCACTTGAAAAACTGGGAGTTCCTCTAAGATGAGGGATGAGGTCAGACTTACCTTCAAGGCCCAGCAACTCTGCACAGTGGTGACAGAAAGATGTCTACTGAACACCTCCTACCTCCAGCAAGTGCCCTTTCCCACAACAGGGCTGCCTGCTGGGCTCTTCCACTCCAGGCAGCCTCTTCGCTGCATGAGTTGGGCTTCTGGGGACAGCTGTTCAGAGAGGCTCTTGCTCTGCCAATAGCTCACAATGGGCCCTTTGACTCCATCAGACAGGGCTCTTTTAAGAAAAACGTGTCCCCTGCCATAGCACCTGTCACTAATGTGCCTACAGCTTCAAGGCAACACAGAGCCAGTGTTCAGCAAGAAACAAGAGCAGGGATTTGAGGCCAACATGGTGAGTGAGCAAGGCCATCTGACTTCTGGGAAGATGGGAGATGGGGTGGTAAGGTGGAGAGGGCCTTTCAACAGACTGCTGATACTCAGGACCCGTGAATAGCCTGAGTAGGGGTGGGAAGGGACGGGTTAAAAGAATATAAAGGTTAGAACTTGGCAGAAATTTGCCTCAGAGATAGCTTACTTGCTCTTTTCTTTCAAACTTCTTTTTACTTTGTTCAGAAACTGGACTCTCGGGAGGTACAGTCAGCCGTAATCTGCAGACATTTGCCTAAAAGAAATGGAGAGGAAAAGCCAGTTATGAGCCATTTGGGGGTAGAAAAGAGCTAGGTGACCTGTGCTTCTCAAAGCCTGTTGAGCAATGGGGAGAGTTGTATCAATCACGCTGGGAGCTCTGAGGCTCAGTCTAGCCTTAGCCTGACCCATCACAGCACTTACCACTGCTGCTCAAGACAAGAAAATTACTGTTCAAAACCAGGAAACTACTGAATAATTTCATAGATTTCAAACATTTTTTTAATGGCTCAGGTTCCATAACAGTATGACTTTATTTCACGCACCATACAACAAAATACAGCTAGAGGACAGAGGCCAAAGTGCACAGTAGTGACTGGGGCAAGAGGGTATTTCCCATTTCGTTATATATTGAAAGTTTCTACAACAGAACTGTACATGTTTTATAGCAAAGTCTTTTTTTTAAGTATATATATCCATGTATATCTACTCTTATTCACAATCGCCAAAATGTGTAAACAACCAAAATGTCCATCAAGGTGGGGATGCATACATCTGAGGAGGTGTGGACCTAGTCTCCTAAATCATGTACAGTGTTACAAATGAATATTATGTCAATAAAGAAATAAAAATGTCTGATAGAGGAATGGATAAATAAAATGTGTTCTATACACAAAATGAAATACTATACAGCCTTTAAAAAGGGCATTCTGCCATATGCTATTGATACAATATAGATGAACCTTGAGGACATTGTACCAAGTGAAATAAGCCAATCCTATACAAAGACAAATACTATACAATTCCATTTACATGAAATACATAGAACAGTCAAATTCATAGAGATGGAGAGGTGAATGGTGATTGGCAGGGGCTGAGGAGATGAAGGAACGGGAAGTTGTTATTATTTAATGCATATCGAGTTTCCGAGATGAAAATGTTCTGGAAATGGATGGTGGTGATCACTGCACAGCAGTAAGAATGTACTTAATGCTACATTGTCACAGCCTGGTTTTGCTGTGACAGTTCCCAGGAAGAAGTAATCTTACCATTAAAAAAAAAAAAAAAAACTAAAGAGGGCCAAAGCAGCACCCAGAGTACCCATCCCACAGCTACATGGGCCTGAATAGAGAGCTGCTTTCCTTGCATTATGGGTCCACTTGTGTCCCCCCCCCCAACTCCCCCCCAAAAATTTATATGTTGAAGTCCTCACCCTAGCAACTCATAAAGTTACCTCATCTAGAAATAGAATTTTTTACAGAGGGGATCAAGTCAAAATGGACCCCAATCCAAAATGACTGATGTCCTTATAAAAAGGGGAAACGTGGAGACAGAAGTGCATATTAGGAGAATGCCAGGTGAGAAAGCCAAGGAGGGACCAGGAACAGATCCCTCCCTCACAGCCCTCCGAAGGAACCGATCCTGCTGACACCTTGATTTTAGATTTTCAGCTCCAGATTTGTGAGACAACACATTTCTGTTGTTTTAGTCACCAGTGGTACTTTTTACGGCAGCCCTAGCAAACTAATATATTCCCCAACCTGATCTGTAGGGTGATGGGTCTGCCCTGGTCCACAGAGCACACTCTGAGCAAAACTACTGTTTAGCCCTAAAAACAAGGATGGGACTCTAAAAGACATGCTAAGTCCAATCTTCCAGGAAACTTAACACCCAACAAAGTATCATGCAGGTCGATGCCCACTTTGAGGGCGATGTTTCCATGCTTAGAGGAGGGAGCCCAAGTTTGTATCATGTGTTAGCTCTTCCACAAACAATGTCACCTGCCTCCAAGGCATACCACTTTGCTACTAGGCACCTCTAACTTCCAGATAATGAACTTACCTAATGGACCCAGGGTTCCCCTTGGGGACCACAACAGAACTCCCCTTTTTCTACACAGACCTCCTGTGCTGATTCTCCTTTCCACTACATGAAACAACCCCAGTTCATTCAACCACATGTCTTGGTTTGAAGATTTCTCTCTTCATCCTCATCCCCCTCTGGGCAAGCTTGGTGTTCCAGTGATTCCAGGGTCAGATAGGACCCAATCATCCATCGCTGCCTCTTACGTGGTAACTTTGCCAAACCTTCGAAGATCACCATCAGTTGTGGTGACCAAAAAGAAACCAAGCCATTCAACCAGGTAATACTCTCAGCTGACAGACAACAAATGGGGACAAGAGACCCTCCAGAGGAAGGCAACCCTTTGAAACCTGTCTGACATTTGTATAATCATTAAAGAGCAGCTCACACCAGGTAGGTAATCCAAATCTGTGAGGCTCAATAATCTTCTCTGATAGCCTGGATCTAATCTCCAACATAATTCTGAAGAAAAGAAATTCTCCTGATCTCCCCCACAAGTGTAACATACTACACCTACTAGTCACGTGACTATAGACAAGTTACTAAACCTCTCAAACAAATGTTTGATAATTTTTAATATTATCTAGATATGATCACCACTACAATCTCCAAAATGAAACAGCCTACTTGGCTTCATAGCCTTGCTTCCCATGATAATAACAATTTGGTCAATGACTCTACTGGGCAGTAGCACTGTAAATGAAGCCTCAGGCAGCCTGATTGCCCCTAGAGGGGTAATCCCTAATTTCAGAGCAAACTAAAAAACTTAAGAGGAGACAAGCTCCAGAGGGAACCCCAGGGGTCCAATTACCCAAAAGTGATATGGCTCCTCCCTTTCATGAGCCCATTCTTAATCTGTGCACCCAGAATTCTGATATTCTTCAACACACTGCATGCAGCTCTCTCTAACCAGATATATCACTGAACACACAAAGCCACAGGATAAACAGAATGCACTTCCCTAAGCTATCAACAGCTTTACCAAGATAGATAATGAATTAAAGTCAAATGAAGCCATAAATATAAACAGTTGCAGCAGGTGCCTGAGGCTACACCTCACCTTTCTGTGAGTTTATTCTTGTCCTTAGAGGTCTTTGATGGAAACACTAAGGAGCACTGCACACAAGCACTCTTTAATCAGTGTTGCCCCAATGACTGGCTGACTGTCAGATGCAATTTAAACCCAGCTTGAAGCAGGATCAGACGCCTGCCTAATAAGATGACCCAATATACTGTCATGTGAATAAAAAGGAATCTATGGGGAAAATGTTAAGAATAATTCTATTTTTGTTGTTTAAATACACCCAGATAATGTGCATAATTAGGGTGGAAAATGCCTTTAAGGAAACAGAACCAACTGGTGGTGGTGGTAATCTCTGGAAAGTGGGATTTCTGCATTATTTACAGCTGTTTCAAATATGTGTAAGTTTTTTAATTAAAATACTAGTAGTAATAGCAATGATAAAGATTGAGAGAGAATGTATCAGAAAGACATGTATGTATGTATGTTTGCATGTACGGCAGGGGGAGATATCAATCCTTCCTAAACCGACAGGAGCAGCAAAGAGAACATCCCAGTAGTCTAAGAGGTATGCTAATTCCTTAACAGAAGCACTATGAAAAGTAATCCTTGAATGTACTCAATAAGTTGACCTGTTATAGTTTACCTCCCTTTATTCATTTCAGGAACCTCCCTATGGGAAAATCTCCAACTGAGTAAGGTCCAGGCAGTGACACTTACCTCTCTGAGCACTTTATGATGCTGATCTCCATAGTTTCCTGAAACTCAGGTACACAATACGGAGAGCTGCCCAGGCAGGGCAGTACCTGAGAGGCAGATAGGCTACTTTGAGCTGGATCATTCCTATGTTCTGAACAAGGAGGACTGAATCTTACTTTCCCTGAACATGACTGCTATAGGACCAGCCCGCTCTACAAGTGAGGGTCCCCTCTAGTGGTTCAAAATCAGGAAGCAGGACTCAGTGTATTTCATTATTCAGTTACTAAGCACCCAATTAATTATCTTAATAAAAGTAAGATACTTTCATGGACTAAGAAGGTACCAAAATGAAAAAGAAACTGTCATGTCCCTAGGAGTTCATAAGGTTGAAACACATCCAAACTAGGCAATCAAGAACATATAAATCAGACAGAGAAAGACAAATACTGTATGATTTCACTCTTTTGTGGAATATAAAGAAGCAAAGCAAACACAAACAAAACAAAAACTTTTAGACTTGGGGTTGACTGGGTGGTGGATGAAATGAATAAAGGGGGTTAGGTATAGGGTGATGGATAAAATTATAGACTTTTGGTGGTGAGCATGATGTGGTATTCACAAATATAAAATTACAATGTTGTATACCTGAAACGTAATAACTTCAACAAAATTTATTTTAAAAGAGAGAGAATACAGTGTAAAAAATACAAGACCTTGAGAGGCAGGATAGCTTGGTGCTTAAGGCATCACAGAATCACACTAGATTCCAATATTCCTAGATTTCAATATTGGTTCTAACAATTACTAGTTATGAAACCTTTGGAAAACTAATTAATCTTCAGTGTTCAACTACCTTATTTATAAAATAGAATTAATAATAATGCAGAACCAATGCCTTGGGACTGTGGTAAGGATTAAATAAATAAATCATGTAAAAGGCTTAGAACCCATATTAGGCACTCTGTAGGTATTCATTATTGCTATGCGAATATAGGTAGAACAATTTTTTAACTGAAGGTGGCATATGGGAGTTGAGTCATGTATCACATAATGATATTCTGGTCAATCATAGACCACACACATAACAGTGGTCTCAACAGGTTGGACTATGTAGCCAATGTGTGGAGTAGCAATACCACCTAGGTGTGTGTAATCACACAACATGCCATCCACACAATGATGAATTTCTCAGAACATAACTCCATCAATAAGTGACACACAACTGTATAAGGGAATGCTCCTAGAGATGACATGTGAGCTGGGTAGAGAAGGACAGAAGGGAATTATCAGGTCAGTAAGGTTTGAAGAATTCATCATCAGAATAACAACAGACAACAAGATTTTTTCCCAGCATGTCTGAAAGCACAGATGTTGGCATGTTCAGAGATGGTTAAGTGACCTGTAGCCTAAGCTACAGTAGAAGAGGGAAATGGACAAACAGGTGGAAGCCAAACTCTAATAATCTACAAATATCTGATGGAGAAGAAGGCTCGAGTGCAAGAAAATAGGGAGCCATTCAACTTTTTAGAGGAGGGAACTAACAGTCAAATCTGAGTTCGTTTCAATGATTCAATTGTAGTTATTGAGTGCCTCCTATTATGTTCTGTGCACAACAACTCAGACAGGAGGAGAAAGACAGGGGGAATGATGAAGCAAGCTTTGTACCCTGACTGCTTTGTAGCCCTTACAGTACGCAGCATAGTATCAACACATAACAGGCTCTTATTCAGTAAGTGTCAGTATGGGTTTCATTTTAGGTTAAACTAAAACAAAATAAGAAGAATATATCTGAAACTCCCCTGACCTACTTACATTTCTTCAAACAAACCCCCAAGGGAGGGAATTTAAGGGAGGGGCACAAAGCATTCAAGCCTCCTCCACAAAAAACACACAACTAAGCCCTTGTCTGCAACTTAGGGCACCTGAAAGCCAAGAGGGTCCTCTGAGGCTTGGTTTCTGACCCACTTTGTGAAGGCAGAGAGAGAGCTGGGTGTCCATCTAGGTGGGACTTTAGGCATCAATCCATGTGTCATCATGCTCTCAGCTTCAGGCACCTGGACTCACTGAAGAAAAATCTAGCCACCACAAATACAAAGGGGTGGAGAAGGTGACCCAGGGAGGTGACAGGGAATTATTTTGCTAATTGGTTTATAAAGATGAATTTCCCTAAGGAAATTAGCCAAATGCATTTACATTTCTCTCAGGCCTGGCCCATTTTATGACTGTGGGTCCCTGCCCAGCTCTCCCTAACAGAAGGTGTGGCCCTTGCGGGTGTGGCTGAGATAGACACTCCACTATCTCTGTTCAGCCCAAGCAAAAAATCTCTAGAATATGACAGGAAGGCTATGTGTGAAATAGGGCATGCTGTCTGGAGTAGGTCTCAGCAAATCTGCTTATCTACATCAGGGCAGGGCAAAGCTTTTCCATAAAGGGCTTTGCAGGTCACTGTAAAAACCATTCTTAGCTCAGAGGCACAAAAACAGGCTGAGGGCTGGATATGGACCAGAGGCAGTAACATGCAGACCCCTGATCTACATATTTGGACTATTTTTCCAGGTAGCGCAAAGAAAGCTTTAGACAAAATTCACAAATAGGAGGACAACAACCTCTCTTTCTGCTCTTGCTGGCTCACTTCTGTACCAGAAGTGTACAGAATGCCAAGGTCCACAGAGAACACAAAGGTGAATGAATGCTCACAAACTGAGCAGTGAGAGCTACAGTGTTGTGACTTCCTCTCCTGCCCCCAAATCTCCAGCCCTCACCCCCAAAATCTTCCACCTATCCACCCTCCTTCCCTCCCCCAACTGTACCACCTTGCTTCTCTACAAAGCCAAAGAAACATTCTGGAACGCGGCCCCAGGAGTAACTGCATTTTCAAGGAAGCTATAAAGGGAGAGTGATGCTTAAGGAAGAAGTTCTAATGCTGACTGCACGTTAGAATGATTTGGAGATCTTCCTAAAACTAAGTATCAAGGGTGGGGCCTAGGCATAGACAGTTTAAGCTCCTACGAGATTCTACATTTAGTCAGGGCTGAGAACCACTGACTTAAGCAAAGGAATGAAACTCCAGCTGTGCAACAGGATGAGACAGCTAGAATATTTGGAGGCCTTCCCAGAACTGTCAAACTCCTCACCTGAGCCAGCATTCCCATCCATTTGTTACCTGCTTCCTGCCCAGGTGGATCAGAGGTGATGGCTGGCTTCATCCCCAGCTTCTCTTCCTGTTTCCTCATTTGCCAATTCACTGTTAAGCGTGGCTCCTTTAAGACCAGGGAGAGACTCTTTTTAAGCACCTATTAGAGTAGGTCTGGGGAAGGAGGGTCCCTAAACTCTTTCCTCAAGTAGTTAATCATAAGAGATAAAAGCAATGATGAGTGCACAGTCCTCTAAGAGGACATAGAAGATGTGGGGTTTGGGAGTTGGGGGTGTCAGGGCAGAACCCTTTTATCAGAGGAGAAGCATGAAAAAAGACAAGAGGCAAAACCAGCTCTGACATAAGCTTGGGAAATAGCAACTACTTTGGTATCTGTGAAAAGAGTATGTGTGGGGAAGGTGGGCAGGGGAGGCAAAGGCCAGGTCAGGAGGATCTGGATGCCGAACCAAGGACTGTGTATTATCTCCTGGTTGTACTCGGGAAGTACCCCAGAGAAATCAGCTAACTGGATTTTGCATTCTAGAAAGATCATGCTGACCTTACAGAACAAATGAGAGTGCAGTGTGATTGACATTTAAGAAATAGCACTTGTGCAAAGAGAAGTGTGTTAGAGAAGTCCTGGAACTGTTTTAGGCTGAGAGAGAGCGCATCATGGGAGGCTCTGAGACCATCATACATGTAACTTGTGGAAGTCACATCTCAACATGGTCTATGGTTAGGTAGCCTGGATCCATAGCTCCCTAACTCAATTAGACAACAATTTTTGAGACTGACTAGCCTGAAAGGGTTTCTCAAGTGACCAGCAGCTCACTGCTACAGCAGCCTCCAGGGCTCCTGTTGGGTACGGAGGGTCAGTGTAGATAAACCAGGGCAGAGACCCGCAAGCAGTTCTTCCTCAAAACCCCGCCCCACTCTCTCTGTCTTGAGGAAGGAAATCAAATTTCCTTCAGAGTCACCATAACTCACACAGTAGGATCAAAGCATCAAGGTTGAGGCATTTTTTCCTAAGCCTACAGTTGCCATTGTTTAGTGACAGAGGTTTTTTGCTGAAGTTGTGGGTCTAAAACCTGGCCTGGCAGAGGCTGGTTCAGGAGGGCTATGGTGAGTACCCAGCCTGTTTTCTGGGTGAGGAAAGCTCCCTGCCCTCCCTGGTGGATACTGCAGCCAGCTTTTTTCCACCAAGTGCTGACGTCCCACAATGACCTATGTCCCTTCCTCAAAACCCACGGGGTGACATGGAAGTCATGCACGCAGATGTTTCTGTGAAAAGGAAAAGGAAGTGAGGTAAACACCTGTCTGACCCATTCACTGGCCAACTAAGGAGAACTGTTTATTTTCAGCCCATCAAACAGAAATGGGACCTGGGAGAGTATGCATCAAATGACCAGTAGGCCCATTCCAGATTTTTAACACAAGAAAATCTTTGCCAATTGTAAAGAAATATCAGCAAGAGCAGCTAGGAGATACTCCTATCCTTGTGGCCTTGTTGGGTTTTGTTTTGTTTTTTATGTGCCACTGAGGGGCCTCAGTACCAGCAACACCAGCCAAGATAGTCTCTTGTTATCAACAGAGCATGGTGCTGGAGGAAACCCCTGACAGTTCTATGTCCCACGCCATGTGGGCTGAATAGTTTAACCAAAAATATTTGGCTGCACAAGGCAACATGTGCTTTCTCCCAAAGTACACAACCTGACCACGCAACTGACCTTTCATCTGAAAGTCATTCAGTGGGATTAACTGCATTTACAAAATTCCTTTCAAAATTATGAAGCAAGGCCAATTTTTTTTTTAAATGCCCCCCTCCTCATTTCTCCAAGGTCATCATTCGGCTATGGTTATTCTCCAGCCAATTTATCTTCCTGCTGTTGCCATAGATAAAACTATTTTTAGAGCATAACTGGTTTGGAGGGAGATTTTTTTTTTTAATTTCACAATCCCTGCTGGTTGGCATCCATAAATGCCTGGCGGAGCTTTGTTTATCTACTGACAGAAATTACTCTTCCACCTGTTTTGTTTTTTTTTCCCCTTGAGAGATGATTTCAGATAAGAAGGAAGTACACATTGTAGGTGGCAGCCGTGGAACAAAGGGTAACTAGTGACAGGCTGGACTGGCCACACCGCCCTGGCAGCTAACTCAGAGAACTCCCTGCTCAGCGTCAGCTGTCATCACTTCTGTTTGGCTTGAGTGTCTACACCAACAGAGCTTGATTTCCCTGCAGCCCCTAATTTGGTAAGCTCGCTGAAGGAAACAGAAATGCTATTTTAATGGCGAACATGCTATTGTTCAAGACCATCACTTGCCCATTATCAGAGAGGAAGGAGAGAACAATACAGACTTTACTGAAAAACTTTCAACTTCAGCATCACATTTCATGATTTCTTGTTTGGGCTTCCATTTTACTTTCAAGAGATCCAATCCTTGTTTTTCAAAACATAAGAGCTTTACCTTAAAATAGGTCTAATATGCTATTGTTGTACGTATATGCCGAGTTACAAGTGGACAAATGATTTCCCCCCCCTTCAGTATCACAATAAGGTCAACCATTACAAACTCCTACTTGTCGTGCAAGACTAAACTCAAATATCGCCTGGAGAGGAAGGCCCTCCTCAGATCCTTGGGGAAGAACCTTTCCTTTTAGCTTCCACCCAACTTTGTCAACACTCTACTAGCCCCACCCCCAACAACTATTGCTTTGTATAGTATGGTATCTATGACTATGTCTGACTCCACAGGTAGCATGGACCCCAATCTTTAGCCCTGCATCACAGAGAAAGAATTATAAATGTTGTTAAATAAGTTAGTTAATCATGACTAATCAATCATGTGAATCAATTACAGATCACAGTTTCCAATCACACCCTTCCACACACATACACACACAGACAGTACCTGTGACATTTGCAAATCGTTATCAGAACGGATTATCATAAGGGGAAACTTAGAACCTTTAGAATCTTCTTTCCAGAACAAATATCAATGTGCTCAGAACGGGCCATATGGTCCAAATCAGAGCCCTGAGCCCTCTAGTCCAAAGTATTCCTATCATCCTATTGAAAAGGCAAAGCCTTCTGAATAGTTTGTCCACTATCCCAGAAACCAAAGCACTTAAAATGAAATAAACACTCAAAAGTAAGTATTTGGGGAAAAAAAAATCTTCAGAAAGTTTATCTAGTAAACTAGTCACACTGCACCCACCCACAATATCATCAGGCACTCTGGTACCACACATTACCCTGTCTGTTCTTTCTCAATTGCAATTGCATCTCGCCTTGAGGAGGATTCCTTAGGAAAAAAAGGCAAATATCCATCTTAGAGTAAGACTGGGACTGTGGTCAGAAACCCACTTACATCTAACAAGGATCTTCCCTTTTGAAGCTAATGACCAGACAATTAGGGTTCTGTGACCCTTGAGTCTGGTACACACACAAGCATACACACACACCCCATAATCCATCACTTGGCCCACAACCAAGCGAAATACAATGCCTTTCTTCTAGAACTAAAGAAAGACAGCATGTCAAGGCACCTACCAATCATTTGGTTGAGATCTACAAAAGCAACTAAACAAGTCTCCAAGACTAGAAAACAGACAGCAGCACCAAAGGGGGCTTTGGCTTGGCCTTAACCAGCTGGTAAGCTAAGCCTTGCAGCAACTTGATTGGAGAAGTCTCAAACACCAAAACAAGGCACCAAATGATAAGTACTGAATATTATGACAAATGGATGAATCCAAGAGACTGGCAGTGTGCTCTGAGACACTGATCTTGGAAGACACACTGAAGAGGAAGATACAGCCTGCATGTACCCAGCACTTCCTCCACAGAGCATCTGGAGAGGTGAGAACAGATGCTGAGAAACAGGTGCTTCCAAAAAGCAATCTCCCTGGAGATGGTGCCAGGGCTTCCAGGGCAGACCCAGCTGCCAAGGTGCTTATGTTTAAACCAGAAAGAGAAAAGTGGTTTGCATAAACCCAGTGCCCACACAACTGGGCTCCTGGGTGACCAGCTGCTGATCTCTGGCTTGTAAGGAGAAGCCTGTCTTGGTTAAGCCCACTTTAGAATCAGTTATTCTATCACCTGTGAACACAAGTGACCCTTTCTTTCAATTGCTGGAAGTAGGAAAGTTTATGTGTTAAGACACTGATTATCTTTGAGTCTCAAAATAGGGACACTGCAGAAATGTCTCCCTTGCTTTTTAAACTCGTGCTACCAATAAACTTGGCTTAACAGAAGTTGGGAGGAGAGGAAATCTCAGGGAATTCCAAAAAATCCCCCATGCCCTTTCAGCTGGTCTCATGGCCCTGGGACGTACAGAAGGAGTCATTGTCCGAGCTGGGACAGGATACGAAAATTGAGCTCAAGCGGGGAGAAGGTGTTTGGGACCAGGGACCGTTTTGCAAGCGTCCCCATCCCCAGAACCCAGTAGCTAAGCGGCTCCCAGCCCCAGCCACTCACCCTCCGGTTGGGCGCCCCGGGTGTCCGAGCACCACTGCCCGAAAGCAGGGTGACGGTGGACGTGGAGCGTAGCATCCCGCGGCGGCTGTGGGCAACGGGCTCGTCTGTGCGCCGCTCCCGGGCAGAATAAGCGCGC
Organism: Scalopus aquaticus; assembly: GCA_004024925.1. Lineage (NCBI taxonomy): Eukaryota > Metazoa > Chordata > Mammalia > Eulipotyphla > Talpidae > Scalopus > Scalopus aquaticus. The sequence continues at coordinate 68,531 of PVIJ01007471.1, forward strand.
GCGGTCCGCCCTGCGTGAGGGCGGCGCGGGCGGGTAAGACTTGTGGCTGCTGCAAGGCGGGCGCCGGAGGGGGCTGGCCCGGCGGGGGCGGGGCGGAGCGGGGGCGGGGCGGGACCTGGGGGAGGGCCTGGGGGAGGATCCGGGGGAGGAGTCGGGGGGCGGGGCCCGAGCGCGCCCGTCAGACCAGTCAGGCTGCATTTTCTCCCCCAGGGCGCGACTATGCCAAAGTTAAGCGCGGTTCTCTCCCTGGGGTACTGAGCCCGGGCCAGAAGGAGCCCTGAACCCACTGGACTCCCAGGAGCTCTCTGGTGACTGCCACCTGCCCGTTCAGTCTCATGCCCCCCCCCCCCAGGAAACTTAGCCACAACCCTGGAATCCGAGACCTTCACTCCGTATCTTTCGCTCAGTATTTATTGAATGCCTACTATGTATCAGTCCCAGCAGCCACAACTGACTGAAGTCTGTCCTCACGGAGGTTGCAGTCTGCTAAAGACACCAAAAAATGACAGGTGTCGGTGCATTGGTTTAAGAGGAGAGACACAGGAGAGCACACAACGTGATCGTAGGAGTTGCCCCGTTTGGAAAACTCCCAATGGAATTAATGACTAAGCTCAGACCTGAAATACAAGTAGACAAACAGGCATAGAGTGTTCATCCCAACTGCTCATATGTACTCAATGAGTACTGTGGGCAGGTTGGCCAGCACTTTGCATGTGTTACTTCACTTCATCCTCACAACTAGGTGGGCACTATTATTATTCCCATTTTGCAGACGAAAACTTCGACTCACCAAGAGATTGAGCAGCACAGCAGGGACCCCATTGGTAAGTGACAAAGCTAGGATGGACCTGATAGTCTGACCTAGCCCCTTCTTTTCCACCCTGCTACCCCAACCCCCACTCCCTACCCAAGAGAAAGAGGAGAAAGTTCCAGGCCAAAAGAACTGGCAAATGCGAAGTTGGGAGAATGGCAAGAAATGGCATGGTGTATTTTTTTAGGAACTGAAAATATCAGTGTCAGGTGTCAATGAAAGATGTGCCCTCCTTTGGAGGAGCAGGATTCTGAGCCAGCTCACAAAGACCTGGTGGGCTTGGATAAAGTATCCTAAAGATAAAGTGTTTTTCAACAGAAAAAGACAATCCTATCCTCCTCACCCTTTAAAGCCTTTAAAGGTTAAACATTGTCTTGCCACCAAACTCTCCAGGATCCCCGGACCCGAACCGCTTATCTCGTAAACCTGTAGCTCTCTGGGAGCCTGTTTCCTGTTAGTCTTCTATGTCTATGTGTGTCTCCTTCCCCTATGGTGAGCTTCTACAGTTCCTTCTCTCAACCCCCCAGGGTGGCATCAACACAGAAAATGCTCAAGGAATGTTGTTCAACAGATTTGCAAATGATCATGTGAAACCTGCTCCTTCTGCAGATGAGAAAACTGAGGCCAGTGTAGATAAGTGACTTTCCCAAAGTCTCACAGCCTTTTCTTTGCTATCATCCTTGTCATCATCACCTCAGCTTTGCATGCATTCTAAGCATTTTATATACATCTTCTCATTGAATTCTCATCATGACCCAATAAGGTGGGTATTGTTATCATTCCCATTTTGCAAATCAGAAAACAGAGTCCCAGAGACATCTTAGTCTGTGAACAGCTGGAACTAAAACTTCAGTCTTCTAACTCAAGGTTTACTGCATTTGTAGTGCACTCCTTCACACATCCTCCCACCCACCCACTCTTTTAAAAAAAGATCATTCCTGAGTAGTCTCTTCCCATGCCACTTCCACACAGCTCCCTACTTGGATCAGTTTTGTCAGAATAAAAGCTGTCACTACCTTTAAATAAAAGTAGTCAAAATGTGACCACTGAAAGTTAACATGAGTTAGAGATAACACATGGTTATCTCAATAGAAAGAGGATAATGACTGTTATTGTTTTGTTTCATTGCCAAGAAGAGAAAGGAAACGGGCTGCTGTTCAGACAGAGTCAAAACAAACTGGCATCATCTGTGTTTGTTTGTATTATGGCAACCACCCAAGTGACCACCCAAAACAAAGTCAACATTTGAGGGAAGGGTAATCCATTTCTCATCTATCTACCTGAGTCTTTTTCATATTGTCAATTTAATACTCCTCACACTTTTTATGGTTCATGACAAAGGCAGCAATTTGCATATCAGCTTGCCAGCCCTTTGTAGAAACTGGATCTTGTTTACAAGTCTGCCTGCCCAGTACCTAGTACAGTCATTGACATATTGTAAGTGCAAAGTAAATATTGAATGGATGCAGAAATGATATTACTAAGTAATTGACTTGTTGCAAGTGCACAGTCAATGTTGAATGAATGAACAAATTATATTACTGAGCAATATTTCAACATACTCTCGGTCAAACAAAATAGAAACTAAGATCCTTGCCAACCCAGTTTTTAGGGTGGGCTAGGGTCTCCAAGCAGTTTACCAGCTAAAGGAGCCAGAGTCCCCCAGTAGGCCCAACCAGGAAAGTCCCCCTACACTGACTGTCAGTAAGGGCTGTGGATGGTGTGATAGGGCAGATGTCAGATTCCAGCTTATGCCACAGCTTCTCCTTGCCAGGTCAATACATAAGGAACTTCAAGAAAGAGTAGAGTGGATGTCTCTCATTTCTAGTTGCCTGCTACTTTTTGTTTTGGTTTTGTTGTTGTTGTTGTTATTTTCTCCTCCTGATCTCTTGTTTGGTTCCCCTATATTCCTCCTATAAGTGAAACCATTCGATATTTTTCTCTTTCCTTCTGGCTTATTTCGCTGAGCATGATCCCTTTAGCTCCATCCATGTTGCTGTGAATTACATGAGTTTATCTTTTTTGATTGCTGAATAGTATTCCACTGTGTATATGTACCACATCTTCTTGACCCAGTCATCTATTTTTGGACATCTGGGTTGTTTCCATATCTTAGCTGTTGTAAACAGTGCTGCAATAAACATAGGAGTGCATGTGTCCTTCCGGATTAATGTTTTTGTGTCTTTTGGGTATATTTCCAGCAGTGGTATTGCTGGGTCGTATAGAAGTTCCATTTTCAGCAGTTTGAGGAAACGTCACACAGCTTTCCATAGTGATTGTACCAGTTTGCTTTCCCACAGTAGTGTAGGAGAGTTCCTTTTTTCCCACATCCTTGCCAACATTATTTGTTGCCTGTTTTTTTAATGTATGCCATTCTCACTGGTGTAAGGTTCAAAATGGGGGAGAAAAGAGCACAGGGACTATGATGACAGTCTCATGACGGGTGAATTGGTGGTGGGTAACCCACAGGGAATATACAATAATGTAAAAGATATAAATAATATGTATATATTTAATTTAAAAAAAGAAAGATTAGAGTGGAGAGCCCCTAGAAAGTGGGAAAGGATCAGATGTAAGGAAATGGGAAGACAAGTAGGAAATGAGAAATTAATGGAAAGATGAATTTGGAATAGAAAGGAAAAAGTAAAACATGAAGTCAGTCACAGATTTCTTCAAAGAATTCTGGGAGAAGAAGATTTTTAAAAACGGATTGACTCTTTTCAAAAGAGAAATCAAACACTGGAGCATTTCTGCTCAGCCAGGAGTCCTCCTTAGTCTGAGCACCGAAAGTCAGAAAAGGGTGGACATGGGCCTCCCTGGTGGCACAATGGGTTAAGTCTCAGCCTGTGAAGCTATCCGCAGCATGAGTCAGATCCCCCACCAGGGAGCTAACCCCACATGGCACAGCAGACCTCTCCTTTCTCTCCCAGTGCTCCCCTCAGCAGTGTATTTCAGTAGATCTGCCTGTTCTGCCCCCCCACTCTGTCTCTGGTGAATCCTCTCACCCGCCCCCCATACCTCTGGTCTGCACCCCAGTTCTTGTATGCATAAATAAATAAATCTTAAAAAAAAAAAAACAGAAAGAAAAGGGCAGACCTGAGAGGGACAGGGATAGGGCTCTGTTGTTGATAGTAACCCTGTTCCTTTTCAAAGTTTCTACTCTAGCCTATCCTTGAGTATTGGTGATGGAGCAGTGTCACTGTTTGGGCTGGAGGGAAAGAGAAGTTGTGACATCACTGTCCCATTTGTGATTCTTTCTTATGCACAATAATGGCAACATATTCCTGAGAGAGCTGTTCTAAATTTCTCTACGGAAAGACAGCTCAGTAGAACACTCTAATGTCTTATTTTCTTGAAATAAATCACTGATTTGTACTTCCTTCTACCATCCCATCTTCTAGACTTCCTTCTCATAGTCTCCCAACTTCTGCTTTCTGAATTTTCCTTGTTACTCTCTGTTGAACCCTCTCCAAACCCTCTATCAGCATCTGCTGTGGAGGGATTTACGGTGGGATCCATTTCTCCAACAAAGTCCTGAGAAGCAAGGACCATCAGTACTTCTTGGCAGAAACAATCAAGAATTGACTCACTGGACAAGGGCACAGAGTCATTGAGTCCAACTAATGCCAGGCTTCCTGATATTCCATGCCCACCTCGTTCTTATATCTATGAAGCTTTCCTTCTCCCCCTCCTCCTTACAGCTGTCACAATACCCCAAAGTCCTGACATATTCTCCCTTCTGAACACCAAACAGAGACCAAACTTACACAGCAGACAGAGGACACATTTCCAACCCAAGGGCAAGGATATTGAATTACAAAACCCCTGTGGATAAGGCAGAACAAGAAGTACACTGCATATTCACAGGGTGCCTGAGAAGTACAGAACAGGGTCAAAAGATAAGGAAAACAGACTAAGAGGAACCCAATACCCCTGCCAAATCACCCAGATACACAGAATTTATAAATCTGTCTAGACAGAGGGGGTGGAACATACTGCTGGCACACTCTGGGGAATATAAGCTCATTAAAGACAATCCTGAACCTACCAGTTAACCCATGAACAAATGAGCAACTGGCAGAGTAATAGCAAGTCAGTTCACTGAACAAATACATACCAAGCACCCACATGTGCCAGGCTCTGGGGCACAGAGATGAATAAGACAGCCCTTGTTTTCTAAGTGTTCACAATCAATTTGGAAAGAGAGACTTAGTCATAGCACTGACATAGCACTTGCTGTATTCAAAGGGCTTAAAATGTATGAACTTATTTAACCTTCCCAGCAATTCAATGAGGAAGATTCCATTATATCTCTTTTGCAGATGAGGAAATCAAATCACTGGGAGATGAAGTGACTTGCCTATGACCCCAATGCCAGTAAGTGCCAGGGCTAAACTTCAGTCTCAGGCAAGATGGCTGTCATGTCTGTGTACTTAGGGTTGATCTCCTACACTGGAACAGAAATCAGACTTGAAGCATGTCCAAGCACTCCGATGGGCAGAAGAGAATCTGAGCTGCTGCTGCAAGCAGAGAGCAGGCAAGTTTTTGGGGAGGGGGCAAGGAGCTGATCCTGAAGGATGAGGAAGAAAAGGTAAAGACATTCTGGACTAAGGAACCAAAACTGAGGCCATAAGATCTGGGAAATGTATGTTAGCCAGTTAAACTTGAACTTTGGGGCAGGAGGGAATGGCCAGAGGCAAAGTCAAGTGGGGTTAGATTGCAGGGAGCCTTGAATGAAGTTGAGAATGGACCTGCAGATGATAGGGAACTACTAAAGATTTAAGACAGAGTAGGGATCAGGCAGTAAAGAGGGGAGTACAGATGGAAAGCAGAAACTGCAGGAAGACAAGTTTGAGGTCTATTGAAATTGCATTCATGAGAGAGTAAAAGACTCTTAAACTAGTCAAATGGAGGTGCCCCAGAAAATCAACAGAACTCAGTGACCAACTGAAAGTTGGAGGATTTTTATGAATTGTAGGTCATCTTAGTAGTCAATTGGTACCTCTATACATCCTGAGGGAAGGGAGTCAAGATGGATGGAGTGAAGTGATTCCTTTCTCAGCCCTGAAGCTTTGTCTTGCATTAAGCACAAGGGGCAAATCTTGGGCCCCTAGAAGGCATGCCTCTGACTTTTGCAAGCAACCCAATGCACTTGCAGCAGGTGCAAAAGGAGGAAATCACACGTGTTTATTTTTTTTAGGACTTCATCCTGACTGTCTTTAAGAAGAAATAGGCTCCACCCAATGTCAAAAAATAATGCCAGTAGTAATAACAGAAGGGGAGGAGTAAGACAGGTGAGGAATGTTAAAGGAATTCAGGGCCTTCCTGAGCAATATAGTAGAATGAGCGTCTCCTTTTGTAACCCAGGTGCTTCCTTGAGTAATTTGCCCCAAAACCACTGAGTTAGTTACTGGTCAATAAATCCTATTTGCACTGATTAAAATATGAGTAATATGTGTATTTAAATCTATACCAACTGTGCATAGCTAATCTATAAAGGGAATTTTGTTTTGCTTTTTTTTTAATGAAATAGCTCTGAACTGTTTATATAAGCATCCTCATGTATACCTTATATACCTATTTATGCTCTGACAGTCACCTTAGGTCAGTCTTCTCCCAGAAGCAGACTCTGAGTCAAGGACTCCTGTGTAAGGGATCATTGAGGAGGTGCTCCCAGGAGAAACCAGGAAGGGAATGGGGACGCAGGAAGGGGAAGCAGCAAGCAAAGGCGCATCTTAGGAAACCTTCCAGATCCTGCCTGATCTCATGGGCAGCTCAAGAGTGTAAATTGAAACTCAGAGTGAGTCCTGCCTCCAGACAAAGAGCTGAGTGTCTATACACCTACATTAGTTAGTCACTCCCTGGTTTAGGGTTGGGCACTGGGGAGTTCTCTAACTCTCAGCACTTGTGCCACTCCTCACTGTCCATGAAAAATCCTCTGAAGGTCATAGGTCCAGACTGTGAGCATTACAGAACACAAAGATGGGAGACAGACAACAGAGCTGGCAAAAGAGGGTTGAGGAGATAGGCACCAACTGTGTCCACTGCATCTATATATCATATCTACATAGACTCTACTGTACACATAGCTACCAAAGGGTATATTATGGCACTGTCTGCATAAAGATCTGTGGAACAACAATAACTCTTGTCAGTGCATGCCACGGGCAAATTGGGTCTCCCATGTCCTCAATTGGCGCCATTGTTGACCCTGCACCCAGGATTAGCACCATAGATTTATACCTGCTGGATTCCCTCTTGACACATTCTGGTTCCAAGCCTGGAACCAGAAAGACATGATACCCACTGGATGTTGCTGGCCCCATCATGCCTGGAATAAGGACTTTGGTTTGGGGTGTGAGGCTTTAAAGAAATATGGGCCACCCAAAGGATTTGAGAAGAACATAACACAGATGATAGATGAACTTGACACCAAATATTGCAAGATGCAGGTGTAAGAACTCGGAATATTGTCCCCAGAGTAGAAAAGCCTGGGGGACATATAGGTGACTTCAGTTCTTAAATGGCCAAGTGACTAGACTTGGTCTATGTGATTCCAAGTGTAGAATGGGACCTAGTAGGTAAAAGCTACATGGAGCTAGAGTTCAATACTATCTAAGACACGCCAAGGAGAGAGGATAGAGGACAGAAATGGGAAAGATTGGAAATGGTAGACAGGGCTAATTGTGAGGTAGACAGATTAGTCCTATCACTAGAATGTGGATCTATCAGTGGTCCCCTGATTGCCTACCAAAGTCACTTGGGGACTTGGTAACAATACATGTCTGGGCCCTCACCCACAAACTTTCTGATTTAGTGGACTTGGGATGTCACTCAGAAATCCATATTTCCCAAACTTTTTCTTACACCATTATCTAAATAGCATTTTGTCTAGTACCAGGTCTGGGACCACAGGTGAAGACATCTCATGGAGAAGGGCTAGAGGGAACTGAGGCATTGGGGGGCAAGGCAGGGGGCATAGAGTAGGTGATACACCTGTTCCCTTCAAAGACTAAGGCCCAGGACTGTAGAATTCTAGTTTCACATCAGAGTGGTCTAAGGAACACTGCTTAACAGAGAGCACAGGTTTGGGGAGCAAACTAACTTTTGTTTGCTCACATGCAGACTCTGCTACATATTAGCTGAGGGGTCTTAGGCAAGTCATTTCTTCTTCTCACCTGAAAAATGGATGATGATAGTACCACCTTAAGAGGGTCTTTGTGAGGCTTGAATGGGATTATAAATATAAGCTCTATGATACAGTGTGTCATGAGTTCCCTTTTAAAGAAAACCATGAATTGCCTGGTTGTTTTTTGGGTAATGAGTATGAATGAGGATAAAACATCTCTTTAGATTTGGAACATCTTCAATAGCATCTATTTTTTTGAGTTTGATATTCCTTTATTAACATGTTGCTGTTAACTGTGGGTAAGGCACTATTGCAAAGAAATACATACTTTCTCTTAACAAAAAAAAATGTGCTTTATGTTGGGGATAATGTTACTCTCATTGATAATCTCTATTAGACCACTAGAAGAGGAAAAATAACACGGGGGAGGGGAGGTTTTGTGGGATCTGGAGCCTTGTTCAGTTTTAAAGTTCTTTTTAAGAAAGAATACAAAAGGATTGTTTGCAAGTGAATATTTAAGTCAAAGAAACAAATTCATAAGATACAAATTTTAAAAACTGATAAACAAAACATATATATTGAGTGTTCTATGCCAGTGCCACCATAAGACATTTGGAAAAGAATAAAATCCATTCTTGTCCTGTTTCTGATTTGTTCTCTTAAGAGAGTTTATTATAGAATTTATCTGCTCTTAGTAGGTAATGGAAGAAGATCATATAACTTCAAAACAAACCAGTATTCTCTTGTTTTAATCCTAAAACCAACAATGCTCCCTAATATTATTTTTCTGCCTTTATACCCTTAATGAACTCGTGAAAACATACCTTCTATATAGCTATTGAGACAAGTGGGAAGTTTGCTATAAAGCATGGCCCAGGGATGTGAATAATGAAGTTCTGTTTCCTCTGCCCCAGTTACCTACCCGCCCCAGATCCCTGCCTCGGGATCCTTCCGATATGCCCAAAGTGGCTTCAGGCAGGGCTCTTGCCTGTGCTTGTGAAGGTTGTTCTTAGTACAAAGACTTCAGGCTGGCAGAGATAATGTTCCCCTTGACAAGCTGTGCCCCAATATGGGACGATGTCCAAGAAAGGAAAGGACACCATTTCTAAGTCACACGCAGTCATGGGCTGCTGGTGGCACTGCCTTAAATGGGGGATAGAGAATTCTGCTATTTCTGTGCATAACCCACTCTTCTCCTTCCTTTTAAAAAAAGGCTGCCATAGCCTTCCCAGTTCAGCTCAAGGGGGTTCCATCCTTCTAGTAGCTCAGGCCAAAATCCCTGGAGTCATCCTTGATTCCTCCCCTTGATCTTTTACCCTACATTTTCTCTTGTCTGGCTTTCCCTTCAAAACGTGTCCAAAATCTGAACCCTTGCCATCACCTCTCACCTGGATTATTTTTTCTTCTTCTTCTTCTTTTGCAAGAGTTGACACGAAGACTGTAGCGGTAAGCACATGTTAACACATGTTTTTGCTTTCATCTCACAGAACTTAGTCATCTGACCACAAGTAACAGCAAAGGAAGCTAGGAAAATAGTCATTACTATGGGCATTGGGTAGCAGCTAACCTATGTAAGGAGCATGAATGGATATTGGGAAAGAGTAAGAAGTTTTCAACACCAGAGTATGGATTTTCTAATTTTCACACCCAATACAGAGGAAAAGAATTTAAATAACATTTTGACTAATGGTTTTAACAGCCACTGACAATCATTTTCCAGATCTATTATTTCACTGGAATTGCAAAAGGGTAATGTTGTAATTCTAATTTTCTTGTGGGCCTGCTGCAGGGGTAACTTCTCTAGATGGATTTTAGGGTAGCTTGGGGGAACAAAAGCATGGAGCCAGCTCCTGAAGTTCTATTATAAGACCATAAGTATGTAGAAATAGGTTCTGAGAATATTTTTTTTGGTTATGTTGATTTATTCCTCACACCCCTTTAAATATAATGAAAGTGTGCAGTCCCTGGGGGCCCTTCCTCACAGCTCTCCATTCAGAGAAGTCCTTTGTTTACTGTCCCCAAACCAGTCCCCAGCAGAGATTAAACACCAATTCTAATTCTTTGGTGACTCAGTTTCCTTTGATAGCCTTTGTTTTATGACCCATTCAAAACTTTTTGGCTTTTTCTCCCCCCATAATCTACCCTTTTGACCCTTTGTCCCTCCCTGCTTCCTCTAACCTCAGAAACCTCACTTAGGCTGTCAGTATTGGCTAGTTTATATTTTGCTTTATTAATCTTGTGCTTTGAGCCCTTATTTTACTCATATGCGCAAAATCCTCCAATATTTGTCTTTATTGTTTTGACTTTGCCACACATAATTTCTCAAGCTCCTTCCATTTTGCAATAAATGGTAACATTTCATCTGTCCTTATCGCTGAATAGTATTCCATTCTGTGTATATACCATATCTTCTCCATCAGTGGGCACTTAGGTTGTTCCATGTCCTACCTATTATAAGTAACTCTGCAGTAAACATTGTGGAGCATATAATTTTTTGAGTTGATGGTTTCATATTCATCAGATAAATGCCCACATGTGAGATTGGTATTTTCATTTCTAACTTTATTAGTAGGTTCAGACCTCTTTGCCACATGAGTGCACCAGTTTGCATTCCTGCCAACAGTGTAATAGAGCTCCTCTTTCTCCATATCTTCTCCAACTTGTCGTTGGAAGTCTTTTTAATGTGCGCCATTCTTACAGGAGTGAGAAGATACCTCATTGTGGTTTCGACCTGCATTTCTCCTACCAAAAGTGATGATGAGTATTTTTCCATGCCTCTGCTGGCCTTCTTTATAACTCTTTGGTAATTATCTTTTCAGATCTGCTGCCCATTTTTCAATTGAGTTGCTTAGGGTTTGTTGTTGTTGTTTAGTTGGGCAAGTTCTTTTTATTCCTTGGCTCCTTGTTGGTTGTGTCCTGTTGAATATCTTTTCCCATTCAATAGGATGTCTTTTTAATCTACTAATATTTTCTCTTGCTGTGTAAATACTTTTTAAATTTGAGGTAGTCTCAATTGGTTATTTTTGCTTTTATTTCTCTTGCCATAGGGGTTATTCATGTCATAAAATGTATCACCAATGCTTTCTTCTCTCTATTGTTGTAGGTCTTATATCTCTATTTGACCCATTTTGAATTTATTTTGTGCATGAGGTTAGAGAATGACCCAACTTCATTCTTTTACATGTAGTTATCCAATTTTCTCACTTGGATAAAAAATTTTGTCCTCCATTGTATTGGTATAGCTTCATTGTTATAAATTAGGTATTGACATATTATGCATGGGTTTATTTCTAGACTTTCAGTTCTGTTTCATTGATACATGTCTATTTTTATTCCATTATCATATTGTTTTCATTACTATTGTTTTGTAATGTAGTTGAAAGTCAGATAACAAGAAGCCTCTTATTCTTTTTTCTAAGGAATGCTTTAATTATTAAAGCTCTCTTATAGTTTGATATAAACTTTAGTATTTTTATTCTATTTCCTTGAAAAATATCATTGGAATTTTAATGGGGATTCCAAAATAGTAATTTTGACTGTATTAATCCTCCCTATCCATGAACACAGAATATTTTTCTAGCTCTCTAGGTCCTGTTCTCTATCTTTTCATGGTGTCTTATAGTTTTCATTGTATATATCCTCCACCTCCTTAGTTAATCCCCAGGTATTTAATTTTTTTTTGATGCAGTGGTAAATGGAATTATTTTCATTTCTTTTTCTTCTTGTTCATTATTTATATATAAAAATGCAACAGATTTTTGTATGTTAATTTTGTAACCTGCTACTTTATTTTATTCATTTGTTTGTTCTGAAAGCTTTTTGAAGGAATATTTAGGGTCTTTTATGTATAATATTATGTTGTCTGCAAATAATGAAAGTTTTGCTTTCTCTTTTCCAATTTGGATTATTTTTATTTCTTATTGTCTGATTGCTTTAGCTAAAATCCAAAATGATAAACAGAGGTAGTCGTGACAATGGGCATCCTTGCCTTATTCCTGATCTTAAAGGAATAGATTTGTTTTTCTTTTGTATAGTATTGACTATGGGTTTGTTATATATGGCCTTTACTATGTTTTTTTTTTTAAAGAATTTTATTTATTTATGTATACAAGCTGGGGTACAGGCCAGAGGCACGGGGCGGCGAGAGGGTTCACCAGAGACAGAATGGGGAGCAGCACAGGCAGATCGACAGAAATACACTGCTGAGGGGAGCAGCAGGGGAGGCAGGAGAGGTCCGCCGCACCATGTGGGATTCTCCCCGGCTGGGCCTTGAACCTGCATCGCTCGCGGTCTACAGCTCCACAGCGCAGCGCTCAACCGCTGCGCCACCGGGGAGGCCCAGCCTTTACTATGTTGAGGCAGGTGACTTCTACTACCATCTTGTTAACAATTTTTATAATTAAAAAACCAACTTGTATCATAAACAGGTGCTGTATCTTATCAAATGCTTTCTCTGCATCTTTTGATATTATATGGTTTTTATCCTTTCTATTGTTGATATATTATATTACTTTCATTTTCATTAATTCCCACTTGGTCATGGTGTATGATCTTTGTAATATATTGTGGAATTTGATTTGCTAGTATTTTGAGAATTTTTCTATCAATATTCATCAAAGATTCTAGTCCATAGTTTTCTCCTTTTGTGGTATCTTTATGTTATTAAGTTAATGCATCATAGAATGTATTAGGAAGAATTCCTCTTCTTAAATTTTTAAAAATAATTTGAATAAAGTAGACTAAATTCTTTTCTGAAGATTTGATAAAGTTCACTTGTAAAGCTATCGTCCCTGGATTTTTGTTTTGAGGGAGATTTTTATGACTGTTTCAATTTCCATCATTGTGATAGGATTATTCAATTTTTCTGTTACTTTCTGGATCAGTTTTGGTAAACTGCTTTGTTCTAAGATAATATCCATTTTTTCAATGTTATCAAATTTGTTAGCATATAATTCTTTTTAGTGATCTCTAATCTGTGTATATATATGCTGCCTGTATAATTTCTCCTTTTTAATTTCTAATTCTATTTATTAAAGTTTTAAAGTTTTCTTACTTATGTTCTTTGTTAGCCTACCAACATGTTTTTTTTAATTTTTTTTTTAAATTTTCTCAAAGAACCAACTCTTAGTTTCATTGGTCTTTCTATGAACATTTTGATTTGTTTCATTTTATTTCTAATTTTTGTTATTTCCTTCCTCCTACCAACTTTTGGCTATGTTCATTTTCAACTTGTTTTAGGTGTAATATTAAGTTGCTTATTTGTGATTTTTCTTATTACTTACTGTAGTCCTGTCCTGCAATTAATTTCCCTTTTAAAATGCTCAACATCACTTATAATCAAGGAAATGCAAAGCAAAACCACTATGAGATACCACCTCACACCTGTGAGGATGGCACACATTAAAAATGCAGGCAATAACAAATGCTGGAAAGGATGTGGAGAAAAAGGAACTCTTCTACACTGCTGGTGGGAATGTGAACTGGTCCAACCACTATGGAAGGCTGTATGGCGATTCTTCAGACTGCTAAACATGGAGCTTCCATACGACCCAGCAATCCCACTTTTGGGAATTTACCCAAAGGATACAAAAACACTAATCCAGAAGGATACATGCACCCGTATGTTCATTGCAGCACTGTTCACAATAGCAAAGGTATGGAAGCAACCCAGATGTCCAAAAATAGATGATTGGATCCAGAAGATGTGGTACATATACACAATGGAGTACTATTCAGCATGGAAAGAAGATAAACACATGCAATTTGCAGCGACATGGATGGAATTAGAGGGGATCATACTCA
>PVIJ01007472.1:0-82267 GCA_004024925.1 Scalopus aquaticus
ACCACCACCAATACCACCACAACCACCACCCCCATAATCACCATCACCACCACCACAACCACCACCATCACCAACATCACCGTCCCCCACCCCAACTCAAAGCTGTAAATTGGAGACATTTCCTCTTTCTAGTCTCTGCACCCTCCCTGGACTCCCACAGTCAGGTAAGGTCAAAACAGACTCGAGTGACCCCAGTCCTTTGTGGGTCCTGAAGCACGGAGAGGGCAGGTGAGCAGGCTGAGATGACATGGAAGTCCCTGAGCCCGCCAAGAGGGGCCCTGGCGACATGCCCCTGCGTCTCCCTACCCTGGCGCTCACTCCCGCCCCTACCCCTTGGCCTCACTCACAGGTACTGCAGGTGGGACAGGCCTGCAAAGGTATCATCCTCAATCACGGAGAAGGAGTTGGATGTGAAGAGGCTGGCAAGGGGGCAAGAAAGAAATTTTTCCAAAGTCACTGCACCTTGTCTGACATTTAACCTCAGCCCCACCCCCACCCCAAAGCACGTGGCCGTGAGCAGGCACGCACGCACGCACGCACGCGCGCGTGCGCACACCTCCACATGCACGCACGCACATGAGCCCAGCTCCCTCCGGCGGGTCGGGCGCCACTCACAGCAGGTGCAGAGATGGCATCCTCAGGAAGCTGCCGGCCTTCAGCTGGGTGACCCGGGTCCTGACCAGGGAGCTGGGGACACGGGTGGTAGCGGGCGAGGAGAAAACTGCTCTAATGAGCCAGTGGCATCCCAGAGTCACTCCTGTCCGGGGGCCCTGGGATGCCACCCAGACTGGGGGTACTGCCCTTCCATCCCAGGAGAGACAGGCCCTCGCCCTCCCAGCTTGCCAGGGAGCCTGCCAGCACTGAGCACCCCTCCCTGCTGTGCCTCCTCCAGGACCCCAAATGCTGCGCCTGCCCTCTGGAATTCCCTTCTACTCCCTTCCAAATCCCAGTAGCTGCCTTTCAGGGTTCCAAACATCCTTTGCTGCCCACTTCCCTAGTTGCTGATGGGCCCCAGCCCCCCCCCACCCGAGGCCCCAGGATGCCCACCCCCTGGGGCCCACGGAGGGCCCGGCACTCACAGAGACAGCAGGGTCGGGGAGAAGCTCTCCGGCAGGTCCGGGGAGCCCTCACACAGGGCGCTGTCTTTGGAGCAGGAGCAGCTCAGGGGACACTTTCCTTTTGGGGGTCTCCAGGCTGCCCGCGCCCCGGCCCCTGCCAGCAGCAGCAGCAGCAGCAGAATATCTGCGCCTCCCATGCCCCCTCACCCCTGCAGAGGTACCCACTTGTCTCTGCCCACCCAGCTCGGCAACCTGCGGCCACTACATGGCCCAGGCCAGGTGCCCCTCCATGCCGCCAGCTGGCACGCACTGCCTGGCTCCTCTCCTCACTCTCCCGTCGCTTTTTCAGTCTGTCTTTCTTGTATCTCTGGCCTCTAACTTGCGGCTTATTTCTCTTCCCTCTTTTCCGCGCTCTCTTTTGTAGTCTGACTCAGTGAGCCCCAGTCTCTATTCCTCTCGCTCGCTGTCTCTCGGTCTCTGCCTCCCTGTCTCCGTTGGCCTCTTTTTGTGTGTGTGTGTCTGTGTGGCTCCCTCGGCCTGGTGTCTTTATTTCTCGTCTTCCTACCCGCTCTCTCCACTCCCCTGGAAGTTTCTCCCCCTCCTCCCATGCCCCCTCTCCCTGGAGGTTTGGGAAAAGGGATTCACTGAGCATTGGGAGCGCCCAGCAAGGCAGGATGGGAGGAGGGGGTCAGAGGCCATAGGAAGAGCAGCCTTGGGGAAAGAATGGGAAGGTCCCATGGGAGGGGAGGAGCCGCCAGAGCTGGTGACCTCTGGCCACGCCCAGCCAGCCCCCTCCCCAGCGTCCAAGCTACCCCAGCCAGAGCTAGTGAGTTTGTGAAGATGTGACTAGGGTGGGGACCAGGGGGCTCTGCAAGCAGCAGGGGGTGGGAGGAGAGACCACTGGGGGATGGAGCCATCCTGGCCACTCCCAGCCAGACCCTCCCCCGAATCTAGGAGGGTGTGGTGGGTGCTGTCAGCTAGGCTTAGCAGGGGGCCATCTCAGGTCCAGCTGCTCCCTCTGGTGGCCATTCCCGGAACGGCAGCTGTCCTGCCCCAAACCCACACCCTCTCTCCCCTGCCCTGGAATTAACCCCTTGCATGCCTGCCATTCATTAGGAGATGACCATGATAATGATGATGATGATGATTCCGCCCCCTACTATCTTCAGCGTTCACTCTGTACCAGGCCCTCCTAAAATTTCATCTATGAGCTCATTCTGCCTTCACTCCGGCCCTCTGAGGTTGATGCTCTTGTATGGCTGTTTTACAGATGGAGGTAAACTGAGGAGAGAGGTCAAGTAATTTGAGGTCTAGGTTACCCATTTGGGGCAGAGCCAGGATTCCAGCATCTGGCTCCAGGGCTTCTCCATGTGATGTTGCAGTCTTTCATTGGCGAACAGAACTCATGGATATTGATTGTTTTCATTTGGACTAAGCTTTTAGCAATTTGGATGGATTTTATCCACTAAATAAGATAAACAAATGACACTTGCTCCCCAGCCTGAAATAGCAGTGATCATATTTATCAAGTTGTTACAGTGGGCCAGACATCACGTGCCCTGACTCACAACAAACCTCCAGGTGGGCAGTATAACTCATCTTTACAGATGGGGAAACTGAGGAACAGGGAAGCTAAGTGATTGTTTCCTGGCACTCTCAGGGCAGATCTGGACGTGACCACACACCCCTGCCCGAGGCAAGCACACAGCCTCCTCCCACTTCCTCACGTGCAGAGGCGGCTGGGGGAGCGGGGGACGCGGCAGCTTCACAGGCCAACCCGGGCGCTGGGCACACAGGCTGGGTTCCGAGACTTTCGGCCACCCTGAGCCTAGGGTTCCCATCTGCCAAATGGGCGACGGTGGCGCCTCTTCTTAGAAGAGTAGGGTACCCAGAGAGAGGATGAGGCAGTGTCCTCTGCTTGGGGTTCTGTGCAGGCTGGGCCCCCCACAGCTGTCGCAGGCTGGGGCTCCAAGGACTCGTCCTGTACCCGAACAGCTCTATGATCTGAGCAAGGCCCTGCGGAAGCCACCCCACTGCTGTAGAGCACGCTGATGAACTGCTACCAAGTCATGGAAAAGATAAGGAACCCAGTGCCAAGGACACGGGGACCCAGAGAGGTGGGGGCCACTCTCAGAGCACCCCCAGCACTCCCGGTGACAACAAGACAGGAGGACAGGACAGCTGTGCTCACTTCCTTTTCTTGGCCGCTTATGCGTGCCAGGCCCTGGTCTAGCTGTGTTCCCTGGATGACGTCACGGTCACTCTATCCTCCCTGCTTTTGTGTGAGAGGGACTGCGTGTGGCCGTGCGTCGGTCTGTCTGTCCGCACAGGTCTCCCTCTAAACAAATGTGCACTCACAGGTGTGCTTGTCTTGGGGCTCATGGCTGGTGCAAACCTCCCTGTGAGGCGGATATGATTAGCCCCTTTTCACAGAAGGAGGGACTGAGCCCCACATGACACGGCTGGAAAGCGTCAGAGCCACCCCACTCTGGGGACTTACTAGGGCAGACCAGGGCCCTCCCGCTTGTCCCCTTGCTCCCCACCACCCCTCCCAGCACCGCATGAAAATCAAGGTTAAACAGGGGCTGCTGGTGACCCTGGGGCGCAGGGCGGGAGGCAGAGGCTCAGAGAGACAGCGATGCCGCCTGGGTGCCCTGAGGCCACGCGCACGTGCGTGTGCATATGTGTGTGCATGTGCGTGTTAGTGTGCGCGCTCCCGTGCGCCCCCCACCCCCACCCCCAGTGAGGCAGCCACCTGCTCCCCCTAGCCATTCCGGTATCTGGCTGACGTCCTCAGCCGCTAGGGGCGCTGTGGAGAGAGCTCCTCTGGGCTGAGCTCTGCTCTGGCCCCGGCAGGGGAGTTAATGATAAGACAATGTGGGGTCAGCGGGAGCCTGGCCCAGGTCACACGCCTGACCTTAGATTTCTCCACTTCCCAGGACAGCAAACAGGCACCGAGAGGTCACATGGGCTCCTCAAGGTCACACAGCCGAGTGGCAGAGCCCAGACCTGACCAGGTGTGTCACTAGGGCCTGCGAAACTGGCCGCACCCCAGGACGCCAGGTGCGTGGTCCTCTGGGGGTCCAAGAGGCCATGTGAGCACAGGGAGCGCAAGATTTGGGGTGCCACACATCTGTGCACCTGTGGCGGGGCCTCGAGCATGTGCACACAGCGTGTGGGTCCATGGTTGAGTGGCCAGCTGTGCGCTGCTGCCCAGGCCTGGGGTATGAGCAGTGTGTGTGCGTCTGTCTGCGCTTTTGTGTGAGAGGGGCTGCGTGTGGCCGTGCGTCGGTCTGTCTGTCCGCACAGGTCTCCCTCTAAACAAATGTGCACTCACAGGTGTGCTTGTCTTGGGGCTCGTGGCTGGTGCAAGAGGTGCTGGCTGTGGGGGTGTGTTTGGGTGTGTAATTCTGTGTGTGTGTGTGTGTGTGTGTGTGTGTGTGTGTGTGTCTGCCTGGGCATTGCTATGTATGTGTGTACGTGTATTTGTCTGGTTTCGTGCTGGTTTGCTCTGGCCTTCGGGGGTGTGTGTGTATTTGGGGACCTTGCAGCGGGCACAAATAACACGTGCACACTGCAGTGTCCCCCAAGCAGCCCGCTGGTCCTGACCTGGTCTCCACAGAGCAATACTGGATACTGGGGTTCGGGTATCAGTGGGGTCCTGAGCCCTGAGGCTGTGTGACCTTAGGTCCCAATTCCCAAGGAGCAGAGCAGAAAAGAGTGGACATTCACCCTCCCACCCCAGCACAGGGACACCCCGAGTGGGCCGCTGGAGGCCGGCAGGTTTGGGTGCACGTGTGTGTTCCCGCGTGTCCACGATCCGGTTCTGCTAAGTCCTGCCTGCCAGCACCTCCTCTCCCCAGCTCTCCCCAGGCCAGCGCCTGCTGTTCCTCCCTCTGAGCTGAGAGAGTTAACCTAGCTAGTGGGCCAGGGCGGTCTGGGCTGGGGGCCGCCCCCTGGCCCCCCTCCAGCCCCGGCTCCAGTTACAGCTGCTGGTTGGGGAGGGCAAGGCTGGGTGGGGCTGGGAGGGGAGACGGCTGGGGCGGGGCGTCCAGCTCTGGGCCAGGGGGTCCAAAGTGCTAGGCCTGGGGGCACAGCCGGACGCTTGGGGGCCTTCTTTCAGCAGGGGACAACTTGATTGGGGTGAGCGTCCCCCGCCCCTCCCCTCCAGGCCGAACTCTGGGCTGGGCTGCCTATTTTGGGAGCAGGAGTGGCCAGCCCGTGGCTTCCCAGGGAGGCCAGCACCAGGAGGAAGGGAGAGAGCGGTTGGGACGCTGGGGCTCTCCAGGGGTGGGGACGCGGGTGGCTCCCTCCCTCCCTGCTGCTGTGCACCCCACTGGGGTGGGCCTGGACCCTCACGTGTGTGCAGCCCTGGCCCCGTCACCCTTTGGGACACCGAGGCCCAGATGAGGTGTCTACATCCCGTGTCTTGCTCCGAACCAAAAGTTTGGGGAGTGGGCACTGTCTCTTTGCAGTTGTGTGTGTGTGTGTGTGTGTGTGTGTGTGTGTGTATGCCCGCACACATGTGCACACTTGGTGTGTCCCTGCTCCTGGCATCTGTCTTCCGTCTTAGTTCCTCTGGCCTGGGCTTCATGTCACCGGGTGTTGTCCACTCCTAAAAGATGTCACTCAGAGGAGGGTGGAAGGCGTTTTTTCCCTTTTCTAGAAGCTTCCAGAAGAGGAGAAGGGTTGCTGATCCCCCTGGGGCAGCCTGTGGGGCGACAGCAGTCCGGCCTCACCCGCAGGGCTGAGCATGACCCCCGAGTGGGGGAAGGAAGGCTGTTGCCATGGAGGCCTGTGTGAGGCAAATTCCTCCAGGGTGAAGTGGGAGATATTTATACCCAGGGTCAGGCAGAGAGCGGGCGGCCGCCGAGGGCAGGAGAGCCGGGCTGGTCAGACACGGGGGCCGCGGCGCGGGCAGGTGGGCCCTGGGCGTGTCCTGGCGGTCTGTCTCTGGCGGTGTGTCTGACTCTCCGCCAGGGCAAGGCGAGGCCCAGTGGGGTAGGTGTGGGGAAGCTGGGACCTGCTTCGGGGAGGCCCAGGCCTGGGGGCTGTCTCACCCCTGTGCGTGCTGTGCTGCGCTGCTGTGACCCCTGCAGTGTGGGTGGTTTGGGTGACACCATGTCCCCACGAAGCAGAGGGACCCCCGCCTCTCAGGGGCCCAAGCTGGGGGGCTGGCTTCTGGAGTTGTCTTTGGACCTTCTCTGACTTAACCACGTGGGTTTAGGCCCCCATGGGGGCTGTCGGGTGGTGAGGGCACACCTTTCCTGACCCTTGGTGTCCCCCAGGACAATGGCACCCCTCAGCCACATCTTGGTTCTCTGTGTGGGTCTTGTCTCCGTGGCCAACGCAGGTGAGTCTGGCAGCCCGTACCCACTCAGCCCCAAGGGGGGCAGACAGGAAGCCCAGAAGAACTAAGTTGGAGACTCCAACTAAGTTGAGTCAGTTGAGTGCCAGGGAATTGGGGATTTTATGTGGGGTCTGTCACAGGCTGGTATTGGGGGGAGTGGAGAGGATGCCCCGGTCAGGCCCACCTGGAGGGTGGGGTGGGAACTGGCTTCCCTTGGATGATGGAATCCCGGATAAGCCCTGCCCTGCCCAGGACAGAGCAGAGGGGGCAGTGAAGACCCAGAGAGCATGGGCAGCCTGCTCAGCGTCCAACAGACCCCAAATTCCCAGCCCAGGAAGATAGCACCCCAAAAGAGTTTATGCCTCTCCTTGTCCAGGGCCCTAGGACGTATCCAAACACCCGATTTCTCTCTCTCTTTCCAGAAGCGCCACAGGAGCATGACCCGTTCACTTATGGTGAGGGAGGAGGGGCGTCTGCCTATCCTGGGGAGTTGAGTTTGGGGGTGCCGGGTTGGGCTGTCCTCACTTCTGTCTTTCTCCAGGTCTGTGTCTCTCTGGTTCTCACTGTTCATTGGTCTCTTGTCAGTCTCTTCTCTCCATCTGGCTCTCTGACTCTGTCTGGATGTCCCCTTGCCTGTTTCTCTGTGTGTATCTCTCCCTCTTTGTGTATCTCTACATCTCTGTATGTCTCTGTCTCTCTGTCTCTGTCTCTGTCTCCGCTTCGGCCTCTGTCTCTGATTCTCTGCTCTTATTTCTGTGTTATGGCCCATCTCTGCCAACACCCTTTCTCCCTTCCCTATCCCCTCACCCTCTCCATTTCCCCTTATTTTCTTTTCTCCCTCCTCCCTGCCCAGCCCACCTCCTCCCTACGCTTTCCCTTGATCCGACTCCTACCTCCTCTCATATCTGCTCCCTCTCCTCTCACCGATGTCCTTTCCTCTCTCCCCCTGACCCTTCGTCCCTACTCCTTTCCCCCCATTCTGCCCTCCTCCATCCTTCCTCCTCCCTCCCTGCCCCAACCCTCCTCTCTGCTACCCCCAGACTACAAGTCCCTGCGAATTGGAGGCCTGACTATCGCCGGGGTCCTCTTTATCTTGGGCATACTCATCGTGCTGAGTGAGTACCCCACCCGGTCGGCGTAACTTTCCACCCAAGCCTCGCCCAGTCCCCGCCCCCTTCGCCTCAACCCCTCAGACCCGCTCCGCCCTTGTTCCTGCCCCGCCCCTGCTCCGCCCCTGCCCCGCCCCTCCCCTCCCCTCCCGGCAAGCTGGAGCAAGAGCGCCGCGCGGTGCCGGCGGTGGGAGGAACCTCAGCTCTCTCCCCATCCCCACCCACAGGCAGAAGGTGCCGCTGCAAATTCAACCAGCAGCAGAGGTAAGAGGCCCCTCCGGCCGCACTCCCTACTCCTGCCTTAAAGGGGGGCCTCGGGTGAGGCTGGAAGCCCACCCAACCCGCAGCCAAAGACCGCTCAGCACACGTACTAAGCACTTACTCAGACCAAGCCCCAAGCCAGCCCTGGGGACCAATCAGGGTATTGACCGCCCTCGCTGCCTGGCTGAGTTTCCAGCCCAGAGGGGGCGGTGGCAGTGGGTTCCCACAGCCCCACGAACATAATATCGCCAAGCGTGTTAAGTGCTGTGAAACAAAGAGCCACGGCGAAATGAGATCACCTCTCTTGGCGGCCCAGTTTAGCTCCGAGCCCTGTTCCCAGCTCTTCCCTTCATCTTTAAATAAAAATGTAAACCCAGGCAACGCAGAGATACGGTCTCCATGGTAAAACAAGGATAAATGTTGTTAGAAACAATAGCTAATATTTATTGGGTGTACTCCACGAGCCAGATACTGTCGCCCTGTTTTATTTACACCTCACGCGCACCGCTGTAAGGTAGGCGCTGTTCTTAAACTCATCTTACTTTGGAAACCAAGGCACAGCACGGGGAGGTAAAGTTACTCGCCCAGGACCACTCAAGTAGAAGATGAGGGTTGGGGTTTCTATTCCAGACCAGTTTGAGGCAGCCTACCCACCATGGATCTTCGGGGTCACCCTCCCCCACAAGGTCCAGGCCCTTCCCCAGCCTTGGGGAAATACTCACTGTGACCCGCTGGAGCTTCTCCAGTCACACACAACTGCTCCTGGGAGCACCCGGTATTTTGACGTACCCCAAGCCCTTCTTGGGGTGAAATAGGGCGGCATGGGGGGTTTCCTGAGATCAGCTACCTCTCTCCTTTTCCATCCTCAATCCCTTCCTGCTCTCTGTCCTCAGGACTGGGGAACCTGATGAAGAGGAGGGAACTTTCCGCAGCTCCATCCGCCGTGAGTTTGGGGAGACTTTGGGTGTGTAGGGGTGAGGGCTGATTCCAAGAACCCCTTTCTGGCCGCTCTGGGTGCGTGGAGAGAGCCCTTGATCTGAAACAGCAGGGCAGGGAATTCTGCTGAGCCCCCCACCCTTCCACAGGACCTGGGCGCCCTGCTGACACCCACACTCTGTGTTCCCCTCAGGTCTGTCCTCCCGAAGGCGGTAGAAACACCTGGCACGATGGATCCCAGCCAGGTCCTGCAGCTCCGGCTGGGGGGTGGGCGGGGAGGAGGGGGCGAGGTGCTGGAGGGAGGGCTGGGGGTGCTCCTGCCTCTCACCCTTCTCATGCCTGCCCGCAGGATTCGCCTGGCATTTGACACCTCCCACCCACCAGCCGCGCGCCCACCACCGCCTGGACTGCTGGCTGTCACCCCAGTCCTGCCCCCAGACTCCACTCTGCAACCCAGACTTCCAATAAAACGTGCTTTTTCTCTTGACAGTGTTTTGTGGGTCTGTCAGTCCCTCTGCGCGAGAGAGCCTGGGAGCCCCCGTGACCCCACCAGGAGGCGCCCCCACCCTTGGGGAAGGGGCGGGGACGTCGGCAGTGGGCGGGGGCGGGGGCGGGGGTGGCCTGGACGGGGGCGGGCTCTCCGGGCCCCCATTGGCTACGGCGCCCCCAACACCAGGGCTCTCCCCATCTCCCCCTCGACAACAGTCCATCCCGCTTCCAGCTGCTGCAACCGCGCCTTCGCCGTCTCAGCATCCAGCCGCCCCCTGCTCCGGCCCAGCATGGCGACCCCGACCCAGCCTCCCTCAATGGGTGAGCATCGCCTGGGGAGAGGGTGCAGGGGTCGCAGGGGGGCGCCGGGATCTTAGCGCTTAGAGAGAGACTCTGGGAGATTCCAGCTGTGCAAAGGTGGGGAGTGGGGACGGGGCTGTCGCTTCCCCTTTTGGGAGGAACCCGAGCAGTGCCCCCCTTAGCGCCTCTCGGTGCTTCCTGGCCACCCTCTCCCGTTAGTGTGGCTCCTGTGCGGGACCCGCGGTTGCAGAGAGGCAGTCTAGGGAGAAAGGATGTTCGGACCGGTAGCTATGGCAACTGGGTGGTTGGTCCAGCACAGCGGTCCTAGTGGACGGAGAGAAATGGACTTCCAGGGTGGGAGCTGTTGGGTCTGTAGCCAGTGGGTTCTGGCATGTTTCAGGATTCCTGGGGGGGGGTAATGGGAGGGGGACTGTGTCCCTCTTTTTTTCCTGCACTGGCTCCTATGGTGGGTATTTCCTGAAATCCCTGACAGGCAGGTTCAGTGAGAATGGGGTGAAAGAGGAAAAGATGGGGGGGGGCTAGAAGTGAAAAAGAGATGGAGAGAAGGAAAGAGACAGACGGCGAGAGCCTGAGATAGAAGCCAAGAGAGACAGGAGACCCAGAGTCAGAGGCGAAGTGGCCGGGAGAGAAATACAGTCATGTGAGACTCAGATTCAGAGACAGGTGGGGAGAGGCAGCAGGGCCAGAGATGTAGAGACATGGAGAGAAATCAGAGACAGAGAGATAGAGGGATGGAGACAGAAGATACCGGGAGACGCGGACCAACAGTCGCGGCACAGAGAGAAGGGCGGCTGGGGCAGGGCCAGACCACAGCAGCGAGCCCTCCTGGGCAGGAATGGGGGCATGGCGGGACCCTCCCCAGCCCACATCCAGAGGTGTTGTCTGGTCCTAGAGGTGCACTTGGGTGTGCAAGAAGATGCCCCATCCACACCCCCATCCAGCCACACAATGATTTACCTTTCACACCCATTAACCCAATTACGCATCCACTTAAACACTCACTCCCCGACAGTCCCCTTTCCAGAGCTGCTCCAGCAGTGGAGTGAGGTGCAGAGAGCTTGAATGTGGGGAGTGGGGGGTGGGGAGAGGAAGGACTTCCAGCACTGAGAGCATAGATCTGGGCTCCTCGGAGCCCCTGGTGGTGAAGGAAACCCCAATTCCACTCCTTCCCTGCCCCCTTTCCGGCAGACGGGGCTGCTGCACCAAGCCCTATCTGCAGAATTCAAAGCAGGGCGGGGAGGGGGGGCTGCAGAGGCTGGAAGCCACCCTAGGGAGAGGGGGAGGGCTGAGCCAGCAGGCCTGGCGGGAGCCCAGGGCTCTTTTTTTTTTTTTTTTTGCAGAGATGATGGTTAGCAGGATCGATGGCAGCAGACGGGAAGAGGCGGGAGGACAGATGCCTTAGCCTCCTCCCCCATCTTTTCCCCAGTCCTGTGTAAAAAGGGACCACAGGTCTTGGGAAATCCCTGGAGGGTGTGGGGTGGGGAGGGAAAGAAAGATGTTGTGTGCTGCAAATCGCTTAAGGAAACTAATTGATGAATTGTTGGGGAAAGAGAGAGGGGGAGGGAGGTGAGTGCCCGGTCCGGCCCATGGGAGAGCAGAGAGAGAGTTAGGGGCACACTGCAAAGGGTCGGGCAAAGCAGCACAAATGGGCAGGGGTCACTGTCCTGGATTCCTGGAGAGGGGCCCTGCTCTTGGCCCGAAGCCAGCCCTGCAGGGGTACATAAGGAGGTAGGAGGAGACAGGGAGTTAGAAACTCAGCCTCTGAGCCTCACACAGAACCCTCGCACAGAATCCCACCCAGCCTGGGGTGCCCAGACTCCTCACCTTTTTGCATCTCTCAAAATGCCCCAATTGCCATAGCAACCAGCTCCACCCTGAGTCTCCCTGGCAACTGGCCAGGGACGGTGCACATTCCTTCCTGGCCTCCTGGCTCCACTCCAGCCCTGCCTGGCCCTGAGGGCCAGTTTGCTGGGGCTGTAAAGACCAGAAGAGGAACTTCTGCATGGAGTTTGGGGCACCTGGGAGCCAAAGAAGATTCTAGGACAGGTGCTCACCAGTGGGGAGGAAAGGTGTGGAAACACGAGACCAAAGCGGGAACATCTAACTGTTCCTCCTCTGGTGCAGCCTCTGCAGCCTAGGTTCTCACTCACGCATTCATTCTAGAAAACTCCTTTGGGAGATTTTTATAAATGTCAGGGTTAACAGTAAGCTATGTAACAAATTTACTCCTCTGGGGAGACAGCCTGGGTGTCTAAAGCAGTTTCTCTTCTTGCACTTCTGAGTGTCACCTCCTTGACTATTGCTCCGTACAAAGGTTCCCCACACTGCTATTTATATGAATATTATTATATTATTATAGTATATTATATTTGAAGCCAAATATATATATTATGTGAATATTATTTACTTTCTTATTTTATAATATTATATTATTACTATTAAATAGCATTAATATTTTCCCTCTAAAAGATTAACTTTTACAAAATTTAATTAGCTTTATTTTATATTACCACCCCAAATGAAAAATCTGGTTTTGGGTGGGGGGTGTTGCTGGAAAATACCTGATTCTTCCTGCCTGCCACAATTGTGGAAACCAAAAGACCAAGGGATTGAATCTTTAATATGCGCTTTAATTAGATCAAGCTAATCTGAGAACTGCTGAGTATCATGCGCCAAAGAAAACCATTCTAACACCTCCTCTCTAACAGGCTACTTTAGAGTGAGTTAAACAAAGACAGTTAATTATCAATGAGTGACCTGTTAACAATTTCTGGGGGTTTTATGGTGCCCTGTCTCCCTGGCAGCTCCCCCTCCACTGGCATCTGGATTTAGAGTACTTCACTCCTTCTAGGATAGCTCAGTCTCTGACCGAAATGGTGTCCCTCACTCTTCCAGGTACCTCTTAGACTGGAAGGTTAATTCAGAGCAAATAGGTCACGTAGTCAAATAGTGTGTGTACATGCAGACCCCTAGTCTATACATGGCACCCTGCTGATCCCTCTCCCTAGCCCCCATCACGGAAGAGGTATCTTGAAATTGAAGCCAAATATAAAAATGATCATAAACAAGTAGTTTCACTCCTCTGGGCCTCAGTATAGCTGTTGTGTGAGATGAGGACTAAGACAGCCCCTATGTCACAGAGCTGCTAGAAGATTAAGTATGCTCTTAGCAATGCTTCGAAGAGAGCCTGGCATTGAGCCAGGTTAGAAAATGCCTGATAGATAAATAAAGGAGACAACCAAATAATGCCACAAAATTCTCCACAGATATTGTTGCCTGGTGCAGGTTCTGGGCCTGAGGGGTGCTTTCTCTTGGGTGAGAGGGGAGACTAACAAGGGCTAGCAGGGGTTAAAGATACATTTAGTATAGGACAGTGCCTCTCTGCTGGATTTGGTGGCAGGAGCACCTACCTGAGGTTTTCTTTTTGAAGACTGGGCAGAAAATTGGGAAGACAGAAGTTCCACGTTGTGAGAATGGGTGTTATTCAGGGTCTTGCCTAGGTGCCACCAGTATCAGTCAGCATAAACTAGCATGTGCTACAGTAACAAATAGCACCAGAAAATAATCAGGGGTTTCTGACAGCCAAGTTTGATTTCTCATATTACAAGTCCATCAGAGGTAGGCCAGGGGTCTTTACAAACCAAAGAAAACCAGAGTAGCTAACATCTCGAATATTCATGTCACCAAGTCAAAAGCAAAAGATAACTCTTGCATAGTCACTTAAATGCTCTAGCCTGGAAGTGTGACAAGGACATATCCACTCATAATTCATTGGCTAGAACTAGTCATATGGCTTCACCTAACCTCAAAGCTGCCATCCTTCCCTGAGCCTGGAAGGGGGCAGAACAATGACGACAACACCAGTGTCCTCTTACACACCTGGGCCCCTTCCTCTAGTGCTCATGCTTTGAGAATTTGCTCTAGACAAAGCAGATTATAGCAAAGAGTGGTAGAGGAATCAGGAAGTCATAGGATGGGTTTCTAGAATGGGAAGGGTGTGATGAGCTCTTGTGCAGGGGAATATGATTTGGGATAGGGAGATGGGAAATGAGGAAAAATAAATCCCCAGACATACACATATTTTATCCACACATTAACATTCATGTAATTGGGGTTAGTCTACGAAAGGAATGGTATTTTCATGTGGTAGTTTTATATCTACATATATGTTTTATATGTCTATACAGTATAGCATATATATGTATATATGTATAGTGAATATATAGGTGCACATATTGTATAGTGAATACATACATACATATATCTTCACTGTACACACATACTGGGAAGGAATATGAAATAAAAATCTTTTTAAAGATTTATTTATTTATGCACACAAGAACTGGGGTATAGGCCAGAGGTGTGGGGGGTGAGAGGATTCACCAGAGACAGAGTGGGGAGCAGAACAGGCAGATCTACTGAAATACACGGCTGAGGGGAGCAGCGGGCAAGACAGGAGAGGTCTGCTGTGCCATGTGGGCCAGTTCCCTGGCCAGGGATTGAACTCCTGCTGCAGTGACTGGCAGTGACTGGCAAGATTTAACCCCTGCATCACCAGGGAGACCCCTGAAATAAATTTTGACTCTTAAAATGGATGGTGTCTTGGAAATAAGTACTGTAGGATATATTAGTTATATATTATATACAATATTTAATGTATCTTACACTATAATAGATAAAAATATAATAGTTGAATAGTATATAGTGTATAACATCGTATATATTATATATAGTATTATATACTATACTGCATAGTCTCTAACATAGGACAGCTCCCTGGCACTGGACGTGTAGCAGGAATGAGCTGTACACACTGTGCCTACCTTTTGGAGCTTTCGGGTGACTGAGTTTTAGGGAGTGCTCGGGGGAATCCCATACACTCAGCAGCCTATTAACCCCCGCAGCATAGGCAAATGAGGATGTGTTTTTCAGGAAATGAGTCCAGAGTTACATCAGCCTGAGCACATATACAGTGGGTGGGCTGTGTACTGCACAAGGGAAGGAAGGTGCTGAGCAGTGGAATGAGTGGGGACTGGAATGCAGACTGTGCTCTCCTCTGCAGCTGTGTCCTGCCCTGGGGCTGTATCATCCAGACTAAGGGCATCTTCACCTGATTTCTACAGAGAAACCACTGGTCCTGTGGCCAGATTTGGAGCCTCAAAAATGTTAAAAGACACCAGTATTGAAATATTTTCCTTCTTTCTCTGCCTTCCTTTCCACAGTTCCTCAGGAATCTGACCCATTTCACTATGGTGAGTGTGGTTGCTGCGCAGAGGGCACCTGGGGTGGGTGGCGGGGTGGATGCCAGGCCCCAGGTGTGCTGCTGGAGTGGCCTCGGCTGTGGCTGCATAACACCAGCTGAGCCACTGGCCATGTGCCCACTGGCCATGTGACCACGTGGTTACCTTCATAGAATCTGGGCTTGTGGAAGGCAGAACCAGGCTTGAGGGAGTGGGGTACCCTCTCTGGGCCTCCTTCAGATCATCACGGCTCTGGGCTGGTGCTTTGGGTCATCAATGAAGCAAACTCTGAAGCCAGGCTGTCTGGACTGGAATCCTGGCTTAGCTACACGCAAGCTGTGTGACCTTGGGCAAGCAAGCTTACCTTTCTGGGCCAGGTATAGATAAGGGATAACAATAGCTTCCACCTCTGAGGACTGTGGGACAGACTGACCTGGGTAATGCTATGAAATGGTCCCCCACAGCACTGAAGCTCAAAAGAATGACCCCCAGGTCTAGTAGATCTGCCCGCAGTTCCCTCTCAACATCCTCTTCTCCCTTTGTTCATTCATGCTGTTTCTTCAATATGCCGAGTTCTTTTCTACCTCAGGGCCTTTTCACTTGCTATTCCCACTGCCAGGAATACTCCTCCTCTAGTTCTCCATACTGCTGGTGAAGACTCCATTTCTTTCTTCTGGCCTCCAATTAAATATTGAGAGAACCTCCTCAACTCCCAGCAAGCAGAGTCAACCCCGATCAGCCATGGCTTTTGGCTTTATTTAGTGTTTTATTAAACCATGAAAGTCAGCTCCATAAGGGCAGAGGCCTGGAGCACTACTGGTACAGAGTGGGTGCTCCATACGTTAGGTTTCCAACAAATATTTTCAAGAATAATTTTCAAGTAGGTAAGTGAAGGAAGGAATGAGATTAGAAATTATTAAGAAGAAAATGGGAAATTCTAAAGAGGACAAACTGAGAAGTTTTCTTTGACATTTGAATAAAGTACAGGAGTCTGTGAGGGAGGGAGCCATGTGTACATTTAGAAGAACTTACAGACAGAGCCAACAGCAAGTGCAAAGGCCCTGAGGTAGATCTGTGCTGATATGCTCCAGGAACAGCAGTGAGTCCAGTGTGCCTGCAGTAGGGGGTTGAGGGGGAAAGTGGAGGGGGTGAGGTCTGAGAAGGAACAAGGACTAAATCACGCAGGGCCTTATAGGTTGTGGTGGGAACTTTGGTTTTTACCTGGAGTCAAATGGGAGTCGGTGACTCTGAACTGAAAAGAGGACCCTGATGTGATTCGGTGTTAACAGGATCCCTATGGCTGGGGGTTGGGGGCGCAGGAGGTGGGGAGATCATAACGAAGGCTTCTTGCTGCCATAGCCAATGGAAGAGGTGGTAGAGGGAGGTCTCTCTCTCTCTCACACACACACACACACACACACACACACACACACACACACAAATGTTGAACCACATATGTATTATATTATATAATATTATATATAAATAAATATACAAATTTATATAAAATATAAATATTTGTATTTATTATATTTATTTTTATATTTATTTAAAACATATTTCTATTTATAAAATATATATTTATATTTTATTATATTTATCATATTTATATTTATTATATGTATTTATAATGTATTTATTACATATAAATATATTATATAAATATTATATAATATATATATATATATATGTATATATATATACATATATATATATATATTCTCACAACAGAGAGTCCCAGGTGGGCAGAGTAGGGGCGTCAAGAGAACTCTGGGCCCCTGGCAGGCAGCCTTGCAGCAGGCTGAGGCTCTGGGGCGGGGGGCAGAGGGGCACCCTGCCTTAATGTCCCGCCTTCTCGTCCCCAGACTATGACACCGTGCAGACCATAGGCCTGACGCTGGCGACCATAATGTTTGTGCTGGGCATCATCATCATTCTCAGTAAGTGTGAGCCCTTGCTGGGAAGCTCACCAAGGAAGGCCCCCGGGGTCCCCAGGCACCGCCAGTACCCCTGCTGGGGGTGCCTAGGCCTCACGGCCTGTGTTCTGTTCTGTC
The DNA here is from genome assembly GCA_004024925.1 of Scalopus aquaticus. Classification (NCBI taxonomy): domain Eukaryota; kingdom Metazoa; phylum Chordata; class Mammalia; order Eulipotyphla; family Talpidae; genus Scalopus; species Scalopus aquaticus. The sequence continues at coordinate 16,819 of PVIJ01007472.1, forward strand.
TCCCTCTCTCCTAACAGGCAAGAAGGTGAAGTGCAGGAAGGCGGACTCCAGGTCTGAGAGGTCTGGCAGCGCTGGGGGGAGAGGGGTGTGGGGGGGACCCGCTGAGGGTGGAGGGGTGTGTCCGTAACAGAAGGGTCTCTGCGCTGGCCACGCGTCCCCATAAAACCTGCAGCGACTGAACTGCTTTATGCTTTTCTCTCTCGTCTTTGCGTCCACAGCCCAACGTGCAAATCCTGTAAGTCGGAGCTTCCCTCCTCAGGTGAGGAAAAGAAAGCACGTGGGTCTGGGAGGAGGAGAGGGGGCGCAGAAAGGGCTCACTGGGGGCGGGGTTTGCCCTGGATCCCCTAGGAATGTCCACCATCTGCTGGACACGGGGAAATTCAGTAGGAGCTGAGACCGTGCAGATCCCAAATGTTGACCCATGGACAATCAGTGGGGTGTGAAATGTCTAGAGTCCCTGAAGCTTCCCAGAAACAAGGACATAGGCCTATAAAAGCAGGGATGAATCAGTTCCCCTGAGGAGAACGCCACCGCCTGTGAAGAGAGGGGCCCCATCTGGGAGAAGGGCTCCCGCCAGGCGGAGTGGAGATGGCCGAGCCTAGAGAAGACGGGAAGGTAGAGCGCTTTCCAGCCATGACTGTCCATTGGAAAGATCTAGGATGACATGATGGAGAAGGAAGAAAGGGAGGAGGGAATGGAAGGAGAAAGGACGGAAGGAAGGAGGGAAGGAAGGAGGGAAGGGAGGAGGGAAGGGAGGGAGGGAAGGGAGGAGGGAGTGGGGAAGGGCAGGTTTCTGAATAATTGCATCAAAGTAACAAAAGGGGAGATGTAAATACAAATTTAAAAAACGTGACGGCTGGCAAAGAGAGAATAAGGCATATGAAGAAGGGAAGACGGGAAGTATAGGAAAGGGATAAAGAGTGAAGAGGACCAGAGGGTGGAAAGTAGGTGGGTATTGTGGGAGGGGCGAAGATGAGAGGAAGTGAGGGGAGGGGTGGAGGAGGAGAGGGGTGGAGGAGGGGGAGGAGGAGGCAGAGGGTGGTGGAGGGGACAGTGGCTGTGAGTGGACAGAAGATGCAAAGGAAGATGGGGTGATGTAGGATGGAGGAGAGGGACAAGCTTGTAGATGAGTGTGACTCCTGCGGGAATGTTAATTTTAATTTTGTAAAAATATCTCCACCTGTTCTAGTGGAATGGCATCCTTGCCAAGATTTTTTAAAAATCAGAGGGGAAAAAAATGAGAGAAGGAACTCTCTCTGCCTCCTATAAAGTTCTTGTAACCAAAATGGGCCTTGGAGCACTTGATATTTGGGGGGTTCAGTTTGGGATTGCATGTGCTTAGTTTCATATGCTTGGTAAGATTTGTAGCCGTGAAGGGGCACTTCGTGGGAGATGGGCGGGTGTCCGGGCCGCAGTGGGCACAGCCTGGAGAGCGCGTGCAGGATTTGGACCCCTTCCAGCTCAGCGATGGTCCTAAGTGGGTGGGAACAGGCATTCCTGTTAGCGCCAAGTGGCAGGGAGATGGGTGTTGAAAGGGGGGTGTTGGAAAGGGGCAGGGGCAAGGAGGAAGGAGGAGACTGCCTTTCTGACAGGGGGATGGCCAAGAGCCCAGGCTGGGCCAGGGGTCGCCAGAGTCATCACAGGAGTGTTCCCCTCCACGACAGCGTCCTGTGGGGCAGGACAAAAGCACCCCCCACAGGTGTCCCGCTATGGGCAGACATTAGGGTGTGGGGAGGCAAGATGGTTTCCCAAGTGCCAGCTCAAGGGTGACAGGCCTTGGGGGTCTTGGCTTCTATGGTGAGGGGGATGCTTCCACCCTCTCTGTTAGCGACCAGCTCCTGCTCGCTCTCGCGCTCTCTCCCCTCTCTCCAGCCCCTGGAGGCGGTGGAGTGTAAAACCAGCCTGGGGCACCTCCACCGCTGTCCCTACCTGAGTGCAGGAGCCTGAGGACCAGGTGGAGGCGGTGGGGACCCCAGCCTTGCTCTGGGGAGCCCTCCCCGAATGAGCCGCCCCACCCACCACGAGACTGGAGCCGCTGCACCCTGATGCCCCTCCCCAGGCCTTGGCAATGACGATCCCCCCAAGAGCCCATCTGCATCCCAGATCCAGGGACCCAGGCCTCCAGCTCTTGGGGTCAAGGGGTCCACCCCTAGCCCCCCAGAACCCCTGTGTACTGCTCTCCTGCACCTCCTTGTTTACTCCTTGAAGACCCCTTCTCGTGCACCCTCAGTGTCTACGTCTTGAGCTTAATAAATGTGCATTTGGTTTTTTCCCCTGTTCTGTGTGTTCTCATCTGTGGTGACAAAGTGGGGGATGGGCCCAAACTGGGGGACCCCTGTTCCTTATCCCCAGACTTGTTCCCCGCCTTCTCCCCCTTCTTCAGAGCCCCAGGGCCTCCTCTCAGCCTCTATCAAGTTTCCATTCCCCTCCCTCAGGGACCCCCCAGTTGCCCCTTCCCTTCTACTCTCCCAGAGACCCCAAAGTAAACCCCTCCTCCTCCCCCACCCAGCCAAGACCTGTCTGCCCAATTCCCCAAACTCAGGCCGGTGGGTGGAGGCCACTGCCCGCCTCTCACCCCTACCCCCCCATCGCCCTCAGCATCTCCCCCTCCTGCTCCCACCCGAGCTCTGAAGCCAGGAAACCCAAGAGGAAATGACTGAGCCCGTCTGGGTCCCGCCCGCCGGGCTCCCCTGGCCACACCCTCCGCCTGGAAGCAGTCGCCCCGCTGCACGTCTCCACGAGGCTGCCAGCTCGGCCGCTCGCTCCGAGGTAAGTCTCTGCTGCCGGCCACCTCCCCCCCTGCCCGTCTGCCCAGGCTCAGGTAGAGAGAGGATGGGCCTCGTGCCTCAGTGTCCGCTCACGCTCTCTTCTCCCCCCTCCCTTGGTTATTCCCCCAGGAGGCACAGTGGAGCCCCCTGCTCGCTGCCAGCCTCGCCTCCGTCCTTCCATCCCTCGGGATCAGGGCCGGCGCTTCCTAGCTCTACCGCTGCCCGTCCTAAGCCCCCGCGGAGGCCCCTGACAACAAGTCACTTTTTCCTCTGCGATCAGGAGCCTATTACTCACTCTTCCTCTTTGCCCCTCCTTGCCAGTTCTGGGGACAGCAGCAGAGGAGGGAGCACCCCCAGAGGTCCCATGAGATGTGCTTGACCTGCCGGCAGCCCACTTGCCCAGCTCTCAAGAGCAGGGGTATTTCTCTCCTGCAGGGTGTCCCTCCGCAGTGGCTCCAATGGAGCCCCAGTTTAGTCTGATGCTTTTCTTTGGGGACCGTAGAGGGAAGAAGAGTGGGGACCCCCTTCTCTGAAACCCTCTTCCTGCCCCAGCAGCTAGCTGTCGGCCATGGCAGGCGGACCTGGAAGCCAGAGGCATCTGCTGAGGGGTGGGAAGGGGTTGCAGGGTCCTCCCGGGGCTGCCCTCAGATAGCATGGCTGACCCGAGGTCCTGCTTCCCCCACAGATGTCACCTGCTGGTCGCCTGTGTCTCCTCACCCTCGTTGGCCTGATTCTACCCACCAGAGGTAAGGCCCAGCCCTCGTCCCCACCCTGCTGAGCTCCCAGCCCCTCCTCTGCTGCCGGGGTCTGCATGCTCCTGTCCTGTGTCCTCAGGCCCCTACTGAGCTGGCCCCAGGAAGTCAGTGTCCCCAGGAGGGGCCGGGGCCACACCCTCTTTGGACCCCTCAGCCCTGGGTGGCCGCTTCCAGCAAGTCTGGCCAGAGCCTGCCCTGCTGAGTAACCTTCCTCTTCACCTCCAAGAAGAGCTCGAGGAGTTTGATTTGGCGGGGAGACAGGTGTTGGTTTTCCACTCGGCAGCCAGGAGCCCTGGGTTCCCAGCAGAGTCCTGCCTGGATCACCAGGCGGTGTGAAGTCAGCAAGGAGGATGGGATGGGGCCAGCCCGAGTCCCGGAGGTGCCTCCTCCCTTCCCGCAGTGTCTCCCGAGGGCATTTGCAGGTGCTTTTGACCAGTCTTTTGTTTTGGTTTCAGTTCTTTTCTGTCTATTGTCATGCCCATTTTACAGACAGGGAAAATGAGGCTCAGTGAATGGAAGTAGCCTGTGACAGAGGTTCTTGAGCAGAGGGGCCAGGATTCCAAGCCTCCTGGAATCTAGACCATCCCTCCCCCGTAGCTGCCTTCATTTCTCTTTGACACTGTGGTTCTCGGGGGGACCTTCAGTCACCCAGTTAGCCGAGCAGCGACGATGTGCCAGACCTTCTTCTAGGCACTGGTGACACAGTGATGAATAAAAAGGGAGTCCCCGTTCTACTTTGGGAGACAGACATTAAACAATCCGCCAGTAACTTCTAGGGTGTGCTGGAAAGTGAGACATACAATGGGAAATCAAGAACGGCAGAGGAATGAAGGCAGTTAAATAGGGCAGGGGCCTCCCTCGTGGCACAGGGGTTAAGTCTCAGCACTAGGAAGCTATCAACAGCCACTGCAGCACGAGTTTTATCCCTGGCCAGGGAGCTTCCCACATGGCGCAGCAGACCTCTCCTGCCTCGCCCACTGCTCCCCTCAGCAGTGTACTTCAGTCAATCCGCCTGTTCTGCTCCCCACTCTGTCTCTAGTGAATCCTCTCACTCCCTGCACCTCTGGTTTGTATGCATAAATAAAAATAAATCTTAACAAAAATAGGGTGGAAAGGAAAGGTCTCAGCAGAAGGTGAGAGGTGGGCTGGCATTTGAGGGTGAGGGTGAGATGAGTAGGGATGGGGGTGAGTGGTGAGTGTGGAGCAGTCAGCTGGCCCTGCGACTGGTCTGGGGTCAGCAAGGCAGTGTGGGAAGGGGAGAGGGCAGACAGGTGACAGGGGACCAGCTGGAGGAGGGACTTATGGGCTGGGTGAGGACTTGGGCTTTTCTGGGATCAGGGTGGAGCCAGAGCAGGCTCTTAGCCAGCAGAGCTTCACGGGCTCCCTGCGGCTGCCTGCTGAGAGCAGGCTATGGGGACAGGGACAGCAGCAGGGAGATGGGGGCAGGGGAGGAGGCTGCCGTGATGCCCAGGCAGGCAAGGGTGGAGGCTGGACCAGAGTGAGGGCAGTGGATGTATCCAGTGCAGACACATAGAAGCGGTGGGGAAGACCCTCCCCGCTCCCTACATCTTTTACCCGCTTTACAGCCCTGAGAAGTAGATTCGGTTCTGATCCCCACTTTGCTGCTGACACAGCTGAGATGTGGTGAGGGGCTTCACTTGCTCAGATCACACAGGGAGGACATTGGGAATAGAAGTTGAAATCAGGGCTCTGGTTGACTCATAAGTCTCCTCTCCCATCCCACAGAGAGAGGGGCTGCAGGAGGGTGCAGGGCGGCAGCCTTTCCTCAAACTTCCAGCATCAGGGGTTGGTGCTGCCAAAGAAGACGGATCTAAGAGCTCTCTCTGCTCCAGCAGCAGACAGGATCTCCCGAGTTACCCCCAGGTTTTCAGAAGGGAGGGCAGGTGGATGAGAGAAGAGGGATCAGAGGGTCCTCCATAACTTCTCATCCTTGATTTCTCAGGACAGGAGTTGGAGGAGAGCACATCCATTTATCCAGAATACACAACCACTATGAACATTTATGCCAAGACTGAAGTCCAGGGTAAGGAAAGAGGGACAGATCTCGTACGATCCTGTTACTGCAAATAATAGCAACAAAAACCTCAAGTTTGGACCAAGTGGGAATTTTTGGGTTTGTGAGACTGAAAAGACTAAGGATAGACCTTCAGGTATGGCTGGATCTAGGTGCTCAACTGATGCTCTCATGATGGAGTCTCTTGGCTCTACTTCCTGTGTTGGCTTTATTCTCAAGCAGGTCTCCTCTCATTGGGCCAAGAGGGCCTCTCAGAACCAAAGAAAGAGAATTTTCTCTTTCACAATCCAACAAATATCTAGAACTAATTGACACTGTCCAGGTTCCGGTCCCATGCCCACCTATGAATTGGTCATTGAGGCTATAGGCACAGAAAGCTAATTGTCCAGACCTGGGTCTCAGGTTCTATGTCCAATAGAACTGGCACCACTGAACGAAGCAGTCCAAGAATCAGGGAAAGGTAGTTCTCAAAAGGGAGCTCTGGGGGTTCTTACCAGAGGTGGGTGGGTGCTGAGTAGAGGAATGGGCATCTGTGGGAGGGGAGATACTGGCATTACATTTGGGTGGGTGGCAAACAACTGGATAAATTAAGTCATTTCCATTACTTCAAAATTGAGTTCCTATGGAAATACCCCATGACCTAGCCTACATCTTTTTTCTTCTCCCCCTGTTCTTAGACCTCCTGGAGCTGCAGTCCACCCCTCAGGCTGCTGGTGAGTAGAGGGAGTGGGAAGGTTGGCCTCGCACAGATATGGCACCGTTCCCCCTCTTCTGACATTTTGGGCCCTTGGTTACCTATTTCACCCCCAACCCCAGCTCTGAATCCCTGGTTTACTTTTAGTGGGGCAGCCAGTCAATGCCATTCATTTCTTTAAAAAAAAATCCTTTGAAATTGTGAAACATAACACACAATATAGCAAAATACAAAGGTCACAAATGCACAATTTAGCAAACTACATCGAACCCTGTGTAACCAACACCGATAGCAGGGAACACAGCTTTGCAATCACCCTAGAAACTCCCTGTGTCCCACCCCCCTTCATATCTCTTCTTAATCTCTTTATCTTTTTCCTTTTTTGAGTTTTGAAATCATTTTGAACTTTTGCTTAGAGTGTAACATAATTTGAAAAATGCTCTCAGAAATAATCAACAACGTGTAGGTGAGATTGACCCCTTATCTGCTCCCCACCTGGTTTTTCCCATCTCTGAGCAGCCCCCACTGTCAATGTTGGATTAGGGTAGTTCCCCATTGATGTTATATCATGTGGGTATCAGCTTCAGAAATGAACTGACTGGGATGTGCATTTGTATGACCTTAGGGATAGTATATGACTGTTTCTCTGAAACTTGCTTTTTTCGCCCTCCATGCAATAGTGTATAAACTGTTTTTTTTTAAAAAGACTTATTTATTTATGCATACAAGCTGAGGTGCAGGCCAGAGGTGTGGGGTGGTGAGAGGGTTCACCAGAGACAGACAGGGGAGCAGAACAGGTAGATGGACTGAAACACACTGTTGAGCAGCAGGCGAGGCAGGAGAGGTCCACCATGCCATGTGGGAATCTCCCCGGCTGGGCATCAAACTTGAGCCGCAGCTGCCGATAGCTCCACAGCACTGTGATTAACCCGTTGAGCCACCAGGGAAGCCCTCCATGCAATAGTGTTTGGGAGCTCTTTCCATATTCCTTTATACATTCTGATCTTGGCCCTTTTCACTGCTGCCTAGTATTCCACAGGGGCCTTGTGCCCAGTGAAGGAAGCCATGCACATCTCCACAAGCATTTGGTAGTTTTTCCTGCTACACACAGTGCCCCACAGTGAGCAGCCTGGCCCCTCCCTCCTCAGGCAACACCTGACAGCATGTCTTAAATGTGGGTCATGGTTCTAAATGTTTTACCTGTGTTTGCCCTTTCAATCCTCACACAAACTTGGAGGTAGAAATGACCTCTATTCCTTTATAGATAAGGGACGGGGCTCAGGGCAACTCTCCCGAGATGTTACAGCAAGTTGGGGTCATGCCGGGATCGGGGCCCACAACCCTTTGGGGCAAAGGACACCCACGCTAAAGTTTGTTTTAAAAGCCACTCAGAAAAGGACTGTCCTGCTGTGCTGAGTCCCCGTATGACCCACAGTGACACTTGGCATATGACTGTCTTTGATTTGGCCCAGGTGATGGGGGGAGCGGGCCCCTTGTGGGTCAGGGATCTGCCTGTCCCTGAGTCGCTGTCTCTCACCCTCCCCTTCTTGCCCTTTCAACCTGAGAAGAAACAACACCGATCCAGATGGCGGCCCAGACCCAGAACCAGGGCGGAACAGATGTGCTTGGAACATCAGATCCCAGAATGGACGAGAACTTGACGGAAGGTAGAGCCTGGCACTGAGAACTGTGACATAGAAGTTTTGTTTAATTTTTGTCTAGGTCAGCATTTCCCCAAGGAGGTTTGTCAGGGCACCCGTTGGGGAACTGTTAATATGTTTTCAGAAAAAAAAAAATTATTTCAGTTTGTGGTCAGACATACTTGGGAAACTCTGAGTTAAAGTTAAATGATTCTTTGTGGCAGGACTTCTGCCTCTGCCTCTTCCTCTGCAGCAGGTGTCTCTAAAGGAGCACCAAGAACAAGTGCTTCCCCAGCCTGACAATGCAGGACCCCATGGTTCAGACCCCTACCCAAGACTGGTGCTAGAAACAGTAGCTGTGGCTGTTTCCTTAGTGTGTAACTAGTGCAGCGGCTTCCCAGTTGTAGAATACAGAAAACCCTACTCCAAAAAAAATTATTGAATGTAAATGTTCTGCCATGTCCAGAGGTATGGATTTCGGGTATGGCTGTATCAAGGAGCTCCAGCACCTCCACCATGACAAATTTGTTCCCTCTCATAGTGTTCTATTGTGCTCATCTGCAAGTGATATTTTTCCTCTTGGTGGCAATGATGGTCCCAGAGTTTGAAGTTTAGGCTATACCGTCAGCAGAAAAATGGCATCTCTTCCTCATTACTTAAGACCCAAATACTAGAATTGGCTCTCTTTGGCCCAGCTGGGATCACACGCCCATGTCTGACCAGTGAGCCAAGAAAATGGACTGCTTTGATTAGTCAGACCTGACTTTTGTGTCCCACTCTGGGGCTGGAGAATGGGGGCCAACCCTGCTTGAACCAAATAGCCCAAGAGTCGGGGAAGAGGAGGCCCCCCTCAAGACCAGTCAGTTAAGGAACAGGGGCTGGGCCCGGTGAAGACCACAGGTGGTCTCTAATACTTGTGTGTTGATCCATTTTGGAGGGGCAACCCCACCCACAGGAACCTATTACCACACGGGCCACTCTGCCACTGAGATGCATGCACAGCTGTGCAGTCTGGGCACTGCACAAGACCACTGCCTATATGCCATGCCAGTCCCCTTGGCAATTTTTATAATCGTCACACTTTCCCAGTGATGGCAGTCAAGCATCTTATCCTGACTGTTAAACAATTTTACAATCAATGAAAATGAAGTGTTGTAGGAAGGGGGCTTTTCTATTTTGTGCAAAAGTGCCCCTGGGTGGGAAGTAGCCACACTTCCCAACTGAGAAAACATCTTCACATCTCCGAATTCACTTCCCCCGAGTGCTTGTTGGCCTGAGTCACTATTCTTCCTTGTACCTGGTGGCAGAGCTTCACCTGGTGAGGGGGCGTTAGAAGCCTCGTGGTAAACACACGGGTGAACCTCAGGGTCGACCGGGAGCCTCAGAGCCTCTCACCCCTTTCCACCTGGCAGGGAACTGGCACCTGTCATCTGCCAGCTCAGAGCGTCCAAGTCCCCAGGTTCCACTCCCAGTCCCTGCTTGGAATTGAAAGGGGAGACTGAGTCCTATGCGCCCCCTTGTGGCTGGGTTACAACAGGAGACCCAGATGGGCCCAGGATGCGGGGAGCGGTCCTGGGACTCGTGCCAGTAGAAAGCACAACCAGGGCTGACCTAGCTGCCCTTGCTCCCTGCAGGGTACGGCCCACGCTTCTGATATTCTGCCAGTCGATGCTCACAACCGCTCTATGTGTTGGGAACTGTCGTTATCCCATTTTACAGGGAAGGAAAGTGCAGCTCAGAGAGGTTACTCAGCTAGCCCTATGCTGCACAGCCCCAAGTAGCAGAACCAGGCTTTGCGCGCAGGCACTCCAGCTCCAGGGCGCAGGAGCACCACACACCACCCAGCTGTCCCCCACATTTCCTGGGCCTCTGTATCTGTCCCTGCTCTAATCTTGCTTATACCCTTCCCAGCACCTCAGAATCCTTGGCTGTCAGCTCATGGTCAGGGGTGAGGCACTGAGAAAGACCTCAGGGGTTTGGGCTCCTGAGGCAGCTTCTTTCCCTGCTGGCTCCCCCTTGGGCATCTGGCAGGGGTGACCACTTTGGTGGGGACACTGCTTCATGTCAGAGGGGCAAACCTTGGGGGCATTTTAAAGCCCTTGGGGGCTTTAAAAAAGAGGAACTGTCTGGAGCTTTTAGCCTGGAAACAGAAGCGAAATTCAGAATGTTTCAACACAAGAATCTCCAGACTCTGTTCCTGGGCCAGCGTCCCCGAGGCCCCTGCCTGGCTATGACCCTTTACTTCCTGGACTATGGGCAGATCAGAAGTCCTAGGGGGGCCCAGGGGCTCCTTGAGGTTTGGGGCAGTGCAGTATTTCCAGATGGGCCATTCCTTACCACTTCCAGGGTGGGTGTGGGGGCACCTTGGCTGGGCTCTGAATGTGTAGGAAGAGGTGCTTCTCCCTGCTACACATGTAAGGGTGCCCCTTGTTTCTGCCCTCACTGCTGCCACACCCCCGTCACCTGCTGGCCACTCTTTCTACAGATCCCGCCGGTCAAGTCACCATACCTGCACCAGACAAATATGTCAGCGTGGACCCAGCCCCCAGGACAAATGGTCAGTAAGCCCCTTCCCAGATGGAAACTGGCCACCCCTCTGCCCTGCGTGTCTCTAACTCCTGCAGTGCTGCTCCCCGACTAGCCTCAGTGAACAGTGTTGGGGGAGCCCATGACGTCACATCAGGCCCAGGGTGGGCACGAGGTAGACATGTAACAAATGTCTGATGGATGACTTGAGTGCATAAATGAATGCCACATGTGAACCACCCGGAACTCTGTGGCTTGAAATGACAATTTATTTAGCACTCAAGTCTGCAATTTGGAAGTTTAGTCTGGGCTCAGTGGGGTTGTTCTCCTGGTCTCAGTTGGATAACTTGTGTATCTGAGCTCATTTTGGGGTCATCAGGGAACTCTGCTTTTAGGGTGCCTTGATCTTTCCCTCATGGTCTTATCATTCACTTTCTGCCTAGCCAACCCCCAATAAATGACTGGAAGAGATATGCCCATGAGTCATGTAGAGAGGTCATTCATTCAAAACATATTCATTGAGGGCCTCCCTGGTGGCCCAAGGGATTAAATCTCAGCACTGTGAAGCTATCTGCAGCATGAGTTCGATCCCAGCCAGGGAGCTGACCCACATGGCGCAGCAGACCTCTCCTGTCTCACCCACTGCTCTCCTCAGCAGTGTATTTCAGTGGATCCCACCTGTTCTGCTACCCACTCTGTCTCTGGTGGATCCTCTCACTCTCCGCACCTCTGGCCTATACCCCAGTTCTTGTATGCATAAATAAACCAATCTTAAAATATTCATTGAGCACCTACTGTGTGCCAGACCCTGTTCTCAGTGCCAGAGATACAGCAGTGTTCTGGGGGGTAGAGGGAAGAGGCAACAAATAAGAATCATATCAACTATATAAGGTGATTTTAAGTTGCTATTAAGTTAAAAAAAAAAAAAAGCAGGGGTAGGGTGAGAGAGTGGTTGCACATATTTTCTATAAAGGGCCAGGAAGACCCAACTGAGAAGGGGCTGAGGGGGACCATGTGGCTGTCTGGGGAAGGGTGCCCCAGGCAGAGGGAGCAGTCTGTGCAAAGGCCCTAAGGTCAGGCATCTGGCGTGCTTGCCAGCAGGGCAGCCAGTGGGGCTGGAGTGAGGGGGACAGTGAGAAGATAAGGGGAGCCAAATCATGTGCCATGTGAGGATTTGAGGCTTTGTTCTAAGTTCACTGAAGCTGAGACCCAAGGCCCCTTCTCTCTGACGCCACCAATCACTGATTTACTCCATAAACCTTTGCTGAACTCTGATTTTCTCCCCCTCTGATTTTCTCCTCCAGATTTGAATGAAGATAACCCTTTCTACTATGGTAAGTCACTGAGGGGACAGCTGGGGGGATAAGCAGGGAGAAAGGGGAAAGGCCCCTCTCACTGTACTCCTCCGTTTTTCTTTCTGCAGATGTGTACACTCTCCGGAAAAGGGGGCTGTTAATCGCAGCGGTGCTGTTCATCACAGGCATTGTCATCTTCACCAGTGAGAGGGAGATGGGGGAAGGGTTCTAGGGAGGGAGGGAGGAGGGCCCTTGAAGTCTCCTGGGTGAGGCTGTTTTAAATGAGGCATATCTGTTGGTTCAATAGCCATATGAACAACCCCAGAATTCAATGACTTCAATGAGAACCATTTATTTAGTTCTTAATTCTGCACTTTGGAAATGTAGGCTGGGCTCTGCTGGGTGATTCTTCTGGTGGCCTGCTGGATGTATTCACATATCTAAGGTTAGCAGCAGGTCAGCAGGGAGCTCTGCTTCTAGGGGTGCCTGGGGTCTTTTTCTGGTGTGTCATCCTCCAGGATCTTAGCTGGGGATCTAAAGAAATTAGTGAAAGCACACCAGCCCTGAACTGATCATTTTGTCTTCTGCCACATTCAAAGGGACAAAGCAATAAAGCCGCGAGACCCTTTCATTCCAGATGCCAGGAAATAAACTCCATGTCTTAAAGGCCAGAGGCAAAGTCACATTAAGAGACACGGATACAAACAGGGAGGGGCAGTCAACACACTGATGCTGTCAGGGAGGTTGTTCACCCTGCCTCTGCGTGTGAGGCATAAAGGAGACCAAGATGGAGGCTTCACCCTCAGGGGGCAACCCCACTCATTCAGCTGAGCAAGAATGAGGGGGGTGAGGCAGAGCCACAGAGCTCCAGCTTTCAACAGCTTAATGTTTGTGCAAACCCTCCCTGGGCTTCGGTGTGGGGAGCCTGTATGGCTCAGGTCAGGGGGCGACAAAGGTTGATTAGAGTTTAATGGGGGCATGGGTGGGGTAGTGGAGGGCATAGCACTCCAGGGCCAGCAGCATGGGGAGTATGAGCACCCCAGACTGAAGGGGCAAGGGAGTGCTGTGTCAGGCTGGTGGGGGCGCAGCTGCAGAAGCTTTCTGGTAGGAACTGCTGGCTCTTAGGAAAGCACCCCAGCCTGGGCTCCCCACAGCCCAACCGGAGGGAGTAGGGTGGAGGGGAGAGAGGCCCAGCCTGCCTCCCCCGCCTGGCAGTGCTGAGTAGACTGACATGTTGCTCTCAGCTCAGCCTCTCAGGGCCCAGCCTAGCCTGGGAGGGAGAAAAGGGAGGTTACCAAGCAGAGATTTTTTTTTCATTTTTTAAATGTAGGCTATATAAAACACAAGTTTGCCGGCTCTGGTGAAACTGCATAACTACCATAAGTTTCACTGTTTTTGTCCAGCTTCCGCCTCGGGCAAGTGGGCACAGCCATGTCTTTTTGGCTTTAGGGTGGGGCAGGTGGAGAGTAGTAATCACCAATAATCGATAATCATAGCGATGCAGATTGCCGACGGCGCTGAATCCAAGGGGCGAGTACGGTCCCCTCAGTCATTCAGCGTGTTTGTCCCTCCTGACTCTGTGGGGTCCATCCTCCCCTCAGTGGGACAAGTGTGGCTCAGAGAGTGGAGGATTTGCCCGTAGCCGCACAGCACATGGGAACTGAACGAGGCCTGGCCGCAGGTCTGCGGGAGGGCAGGGCCTGAGCATTAGCTCTGGGGCCATACATTTTTCCAGAACATGTGCCAACCTGTGTTGGGGGCATGGCCCTGGTCCCTGCCCTTGGGGAGCTCACCTCTGGGGGGGGGGGGGAAGTGGCTGAAAATCCAGATGTCAGGACATGAGTGAGCCTGAGTGGATACAGAGGAAGACATACGTTAAGAAAAATAAAGCAGAAGGCTGAGACTGAGGGGACGGGGCCCTGCTCCTGACCCCAGCCGTGCTGAGTTGCTCCGGAGCTTCTGGGGGCCAGGAGGGACAAGCCTCACCCTGCAGCACCCAGGGCAGACACGGGGACCCACCCCGTCCAGCCCCTGACGGAGCCATGCCTTCCTTCACACAGGTGGCAAGTGCAGGAAGTTGCCCCAATTATGCCGCAGTATTTGCAGGTGAGTCCACCAGAAGTGGGGGCCGACGATGTGATGGGCTCCCTAAGACCCAGCCCGTGCTGGCTCATGCGCCCAGCTCCTCCCTCCTCTGGCAGAGACTACACAGTGGTCAGTGAAGCCCAGGCGGCAAGGGAAGACACGGATGGATTCTGAGTCGGGGCCAAAGGCCCAAACCCCCACCCCCAAGTGCCCCATTGTGTCTGACAAAGAGTAAAGCCCTGTGTCCCTCATCTCTAGTCTCTGGTCGTTCCTCACAGGGTGTGGAAGGGAGAGGCAGGGGGTGGGGAGGCCCCCTGAGGAGCCAAGTCAGGGGGTCAGGGACTCACAAGCCCAGAAAGGGCACAGTGAGTAAAAGCCCCCTGCGGTGAGGGAGGGATTGGGGGGCAAGGCAAGAGAGAGTCAGGGCTGGATTCTGCCCTTGGGGGTTGGGGACCCCTGGCCTGATGGATGTGTAATCAGGCCTTCCAAGGTCTGGGGGTCCTGGGGACCCAGAACACAGTCAGGAAGGGGCACAGGCTCCGGGGCATATCCAGAAGGCCCTTGGGGCAGGCTCCACCAGACACGCCAGAGGCTCCGATGTGCAGGGCTGTGGGGTGGCGGGGGGGGGGGGGGGTGGCGCCTGCCCCAGGTTGAAGGGTCACCTGCCAAAGTAAAGAGACAAGGGGGCTCCCGGGTGATTGCGTCATTGTATTCACAGGTGTCAGGTCTCACAGCCCATTTACAGGTCACAAAATCAGCTCAACAGGCTGAGCTGCTTCAAAAAGAGTAAAAGAAATACTAGAAAGAAGATTCAGTGTGTCACAGTCAGCTGGCACAATAACACACCTATGTATTACCCTCCTCCCAATGTTGGTTACCCTCTCACCCCTGTACTATGTATGACTCACTGTTTTTAGAGCTCAGCTCCTATTTTAACTTAAATATATTTCTTTTAAAAGACACAATAATCTGTGGCAAACTAGTACTGCTTCCTATACATCGAAGACGGCCGGAAAGATAAATGCAGTGAAAACAAAGAAAAAGATAAATTGTGCTCTGGTTGGCACCGAGTCGCTGGCCTAGGACGCTGAGTCAGAGGCTAGAGTCCACCCTGCTAGCCCTCCAAGTGACCCTAATTTCCCAAGAGACCACAGATCCCGGGAGCTCCCAGACCACCCTCCCTTCTCATGCCAACTGCAAGTTTGAGGGTCCCAGACCCCGCGGTTTTGGTCACCCTCCTGATGATTATCAGGAGACCCCCCTGCCCCAGAACTCATGGGCAGCTGTGACCCCATGGTTGTGGTTTATGACAGTGAAAGGAACCAGATCAGAACTAGCCGAGGAAAGCGACACCAGGGACAGCGTCTGGGGAGCTCGAAGCTTCCAGCGTCCTCTCCCAGGGAGCCGCGGTCAGCGCTAACTTCTGGCGATGGTGTGTGGCCATCCGCTGGCGCCTCCCACAAACTGACCACCCATAGGGTCACCATAGTTTCAGCCCCTCCAGAGTCTGAGCTGAACCTGTGGCCCAAAGCCAGCCCCAGTCAACCACACTGTCAGAAACTACCTGTGGCTAAGTGCCCAGGGAGACAGAGGGGTTTGCAGGCAGGACATCCACGGGCTTGGAGGTCACCTCCCAGGAGCTGGGGTAAGGTTCTCCCCTACACAGACATGTGCCCCCTCTTGGCAGTGGATGAAGGGACTGACTCCCTGTGATGTGGTTCAGCGTGACTGCGTGTTTCCAGGCGCTGTCTCACGCCGTCCTGGAACCCAGCCCCAGCTGAGGAACGGGCAGCATGGGGAGCGCCTGGCAGCCTCCCGCAAGAACAGGGGCAGTGCCGACCCACCGCCCCCTGAGGGGCTGGCGCTCGGCATCCGCGCCCCACCACCCCAGCGTCCCATATAGAGATACAGCTAGTACTGTGTTCCCCGATGTCCCTGGGCTGGGGTTCTGGAGTGAATTTTACTCTGTGAGATTCGGAGGGCCAGAAGGGTCCACCTTTCTGTTTATTTGCCTGCTTTCTGCAGGTTAGTCTAGGGTGACCATGATGAGCTTTTGGTCACATCACTCGAGCATCCAGTCACTAGCCTGTGGGCAATAACAGGTAACTATGCCAAAAGAAAAAAAAGAAAAAAGAAAAAAAAGGATATTTAGCGGACTGATAAACACATGAGAAGATAGATGTTCAGCTCATTCATCACCAGCACAAGGCGGATGGAAACTGAGTAAGATACCCACAGAATGGTGAACATTAAAAAGTGACAATATTTTTATTGTCAGTAATATCAAGTGTGACAATACCAAGTACTAAAGGGAATGTGGAACTAACAGAATTTTCATACATTTCTTTTTTTTTAAAGATTTATTTATTTATGCATACAAGCTGGGGTGTAGGCCAGAGGCATGGAGTGGTGAGAGGATTCACCAGAGACAGAGTGGGGAGCAGAGCAGGCAGATGGACTGAAGTACACTGCTGAGGGGAGCAGCGGGAGAGTCAAGAGAGGTCTGCTGCGCCATGTGGGAATCTCCCTGGCCGGGTATCGAACTCATACTGCAGTGGCTCTGGACATCTTCATAGTGCTGCACTTAACCCACTGCGCCACCAGGGAGGCCCAGAATTTTCATACATTTCTGGTGAGAATTTAAATTGGTACTACCACTTTAGGAAACTATCAGTTTCCTTAAAAGGTAAATGTGTACTTAATATATGGCCCAGCAATTCAATTCTTAGGTATCTATCCAAGAGAAATGAAACCAGATGTCCACACAGAGGCACCCATGAGTGTTCATAGCACCATCATTTGTGATGGTGAAAAATCAGAAACAAACCTAGATGTCCACTGGCATAGGAGAGTGAATACAGGTGGTAGCGGCTGCAGCCAGTGGAGTACTACTCAGCAATAGTAAAGGAGGGACTCCTGCTAAACATACCAACTTGGACACATCTCAAAAACACTATGCTGAATGAAAGGAGCCAAATGCAAGAGAGCACAGACTGTATGATTCCACTTACATGAAGCTTTGGAATAAACAAAACTAACTGGTGGTGATAGACATCAGAACCATAGCGACCTCTACTATTATTATGCTGTCTCCTATAGCGGTAGGGAGGTCGACTAAGTAGGAGCATGAGGGGACTCTCCTGAAGGATCGACATGTTCTATATCCCGATAGCGGTGCAGATGGCATCTATATATATTGGTCGGAGCAGACCCAATGGTACATATAAGATTTGTGTATTTTGCTATTTGTAAGTTTAAACCTCAGCATAAAACACCAAGATTGGACACAAAAGGGTGGTGGTGCTGAGTGATGACTTCCTGGCTGCTGGGTCAGAGCGACACAAGTCTCAAGGTGCCATGTGCAGTGGAGCCTCCTGAAGTGGGTGGAGAGAAAAGCTCCCGGGAGGGTTAGTTCGATCATTGTGAAATAATTGAAAAAATTTCTGCTTCCAGTTCTCAGCAGAACTCTGAAAACTGATTTCTAAGTGATAAGAGCACTAGATGCATCTTTTGTCTTGAAACTTGCATTTCAACCTCAGTTCCTAGCATAGACCTCCTACATCCTTTGCAGTCTTCTGGGTGGCAGGAGTGTCTTTTATTGCAAGGACAAAAATGCCTGGTGGGCTCCTGAATGGGGACTCATTAACAGAAAGGCCAAGCCATGACTGGAAACGTGGAAAGTTCCAATCCCTAGCCTCCAGGAAGGGGGAGGGACCAGAAATGGCGTTAACAATTAATTCTGCCTGTTTACTGAAGCCTTCACAAAAATCCCCAAAGTGGGCTCTCCCTGGTGGCGCAGGGGTTAAGTCTCAGCACTGTGAAGCTATCAGTGGCCACTGCAGCACAAGTTTGATCCCCGGCCAGGGAGCGTCTCATATAGAGGAGCAGACCCCTCCAGTCTCACCCACTGCTCCCCTCAGCAGTGTATTTCAGTAGATTTACCTGTTCCCCCCACTCTGTCTCTGGTGACCCTCTCACCCCCTGCACCTCTGGCCTACACGCCAGCTGTTGTCTGCATAAATAAATAAATGTTAAAAAAAAAAATCCCCAGAGGACTGGGTGCAGAGAGCTTCCGGGTGGGTGAGCACATCAGAGGCAGAAGTGCCTGCAGGCACAGCCTTTGCAGACCCCCCCCCCACCACCTACCTCTGCATCTGGTCCCTATATCATTTGCCATCTCCTTTCTAACCAACTTGCAAATGTGTTTCCCTGAGTTAGGAGAAGCTTGTAGCAAATATTTGACTCCAAGGGAGGGAACCATGGGTACTGCCCATTAGGAGCCAAGCTGGACAGAAGTTGTGGATAATCTGGGGACCTGCCACTGGCAATTGGCATCTGAATCAAGTGGGGAGGCGTCCTAAGGCTGAGCCCTTAATGTGTCTGTGTGTGTTGAGGGGTGGCAGAGTGGCAGGGAGGTTTTCATGAGTGCTGGTTAGCTCAGAATTGAACTGTAGGACACCCTGCTGGTGTCACAGAGAATTGCTTTCCCACCGGGAAAACCCCACCCCAGTGCCAGAAGCCTTGAGCTTGGCAGTGGTGTGAGAGTGAAGGAGAGAAGAGGAGGTGGAGCGCGCTGTCTGGGAGTCGTCTGCCAAGTCCTGGCCTGGAGTCCCCTCCATAGGCCTTTCCATGGAGCTCGTGACCCCCCAATTCCCTATATCAAGTCAGCCCGGTTTTGCTGGAAACCAGAATAGACAGTGGCAAAATCTCAGTGGCTGACAACGATCAAGGTTTGCTCTCATGCCCACTGCATGCCACCATGAGCGCGCCAGGCGTGAGCCAAGCTGATGGAGAAGCCCACACTGGGAGCACGTCTGGTTAGCACTGACAGAAAGAAAAGACCACAAAGCGAGATGTCTACTGTGAGTCAGCGCCCACCACTCCCAGCCCCCCACAGGGCTAGCTGTGGCCTCTTCTGCTGGAGCTGGCTCAGGGTGCCCTCGCCCCTGCAGGCCCAGTGGGGCCCAGGTAGCTGGCAGGGGACCCACGGCTGGTAACCCTGTTACAGCTCTCAGTAGGCAGCACCTCACCTTCCAGTGGAGCACCCTGAGTGAGTATCATTTGATAAGGCAAGGTATGCTCTGGGGGTACCTGTTAAGGCACCCTCTGCTCCTGGGGCAAAAACAATCTGGGCCTTTCATTTACTTAGGAGCCCACAACCAACGAGTGGGGCTGGACCTTCTTCCTTACAGACGAAACCATCTGCAAGTTTTTGTTACCAAACTGGCAGCCGTGGTTGAAGGAAGGCTTTGTGTTGTGGCCTGCCCATCACCTCAGTGATGGGTTCAGTTTTCTTTTTTTTTTTTTTAAAGATTTATTTATTTCTGCATAAAGCTGGGGTATAGGCCAGAGGTGGGGGGGGGGCAGTGAGAGGATTCACCAGAGACAGAGTGGGGTGCAGAACAGTTAGATTGACTGAAAAACACTGCTCTGGGGAGCAGCAGGCAAGACAGGAGAGGTCTGCTGCGCCATGTGGGAAGCTCCCTGGCTGGGGATTGAACTTGTGCTGCGGTGGCTGTCGCTAGCTTCATAATGCTGAGACTTAACTGTTGCGCCACTGGGGGGCCCGGGTGCAGTTTTCTTACTGACCCAAGTTAACTTCACATTTAGAACCCAGTAGGTTGCTCCAGAATCTACTAAGAGTCTACCAAACAATCCCCCACATTAAGCTTTACCTGGGGCTCCAAGGGGATTATTGGAGTAGGAGCAGAACTCCTGGGCCCCTCTGTCCCTCCTCAGAGCTGTCCTTCTGCACAACCATTTGCCTTTTCTCTTCCCTGCTTGGCCCTTCATTTCGCCTCTTTCACCCACTTTCAGGCTTGCAATGTTTACATGAACCCCCATGTGGAGATTTCATGGGCTTGTCTTCCTTTCTCTCCATTTTTTTAAACTTTTATTTATGCATACAAGCGGGGGTGTAGGCCAGAGGTGTGGGGCGGTGAGAGGATTCACCAGAGACAGAGTGGGGAGCAGAACAGGCAGATCTACTGAAATACACTGCTGAGGGGAGCGGCAGGTGAGACAGGAGAGGTCTGCTGCGCCATGTGGGAAGCTCCCTGGCTGGGGATCGAACTTGTGCTGCAGTGGCTACTGATTGCTTCATAGTACCGAGGCTTAACCCCTTGCGCCACCAGGGAGCCCCCCTCTTTCTGAGTTTTCATGCCTTCTACCCTGTCCAGCTCCTGTCCGAGGACATCTGTTTCCCGGTGGTCTTCCTCCCTGCAGTAAGCACACTGCTCTCTCCTCAGAGGGGCTCTTATGCCCCTTCCCTCTTTCTTCTGGACCCTGTCCTGGCTCTCCTTTTTATGGACACCATTGCAGGCCTGGGGCTCCTTTCCTCTCTTCCAGTATAGGCCCGAAAGCCTACGCCCTCTGCCTGGGAAGGGGCCATTTCCACAGCACTGCCCTCTTATTCAGCTTCCTCCTTCTATCTGGGGAGCCCTACGCCACGAACAGCGTGTTAACCGTTCTAGCATTCTCCGGGGCACCAGGTTTGTGTCCGTATGTGCCAGAGGCCTGCATTCTTCTTTCTAAAAATGCAGAAGGATCTTCACGGGCCCATTGATGAAGTGGCAGGACCTTACCCAAACTTTTCTGCTTTGGGGCCTCCTGCCTTCGCCCTTTGAACAAACACATTTGGGAGTGCCCCAGCCTTTGCACACTGCCATTATTGGGGTCCCAGTTAGGGTCTACCAAAGGGACAGCTTCCTCCAGTTCTGGGTTTTGATATCCTCCAAGTGGAGTTGACCAGCTTCCTCCCTAGCTTTTCCCAAAACCACCCTCTGTTCATCACGTGATGCTACGCGGTCACCACAGACTGCATGTCTGCCTGCTTAGGTGATGGGAGGCAAAAATTGAAGCAAACAATTCTGTCATCTTTTTGGGGTCCTGCCAGTACAGACTGAATTTTTTTCCAGAGAGAGATTCCCCAGGGGCAAAGGGGTTAGATGGCCAATAACAGCCAGCAGGCTGGCCCTGTTCCTTCAATCCCCCCCATGGAAACTGAGGAAAAGGGAAATGTGCTGCTCCAGACCGCATCCCGGACTACAGTGGGACCTCCTCTGCTGTGAGGAGGAGTCGTTCCAGTCTATTGTTGGGGAACAGCGAGGCTTGCAGGGCGCTCATGGCCTCCCGAGGCGGGCACTGGCCACACGGGAGGGATTCTCTGCTGGAGGGTTCAGTGTGTTAAGTCCTCCTCTTCCTGTGCCCTCACTGCTATCAGGGAAGGGGATGGTTGGTCCCCTCCTCTGTGCCAGCAGATGGGGTTCTCCCTCAAGGGAGACCTTTTGGTTCCTCAAGGGCAACCTTTATCTGTTCTTGTAATTTTTCAATAGAATTTTCACCTCCTCTTGGCCCAAACAGGATACATACCAACATACCCAAGAGGACTCCCAGAGTCACAAACCTAAATCCGCACCAGTAAACGAGCTCCCACTACAAGCCCATACAGCCTCCAGCCACATAAACATCACCTCTTTGATACCAGACCACACCATACTCGCCACCCCACAGCCGGAGATAGAAGAAGCAGGGCAGGGGGACGAGGAAGTAGAACCACCTAGACTGATGGTTGAACCCATGACTCATTTCAAATTTTCCTCCCAGTCAACTCTTGCCAGGTGACTTGCAATTGCTCTGTGCTTTAAGGTGACCAACACAAGGAGAGGGCCTTGGGCTGGTCAGCCACGGGTGTCCAGCCCTTTTGTGGTTGCCAACAACTAAAACAGGGCTACAGGCGGACTACTGGGTCAAAAAGACAGTGCCAAGGTAGAGGGCAGGTCACTGTGGGTTCTCACCTGTGTGCAAACTGCAAGACCACTCGGGCTCAGGGAACAAGAACAATGGGGTGTATTTAACAAACAGGGGAAACAAAGAATTGCCAAGGCCGTGGGGCCGGCTTTCTCACCTCAGTGATGTCGCAGTGTCCAGAAGTCCCAAACCAAAGGCCACTTGTTCAAGATGGCGCCGTCCCGCCAACGAGGCCTGGAGATGGCGCAGCCAAAGGCGGCGGCCTGCAACCAACTTGGGCAGCTGGGGGTGCTCACGGGCAGGGCCCTGAGATGACGCAGCAGCCCCAGCCGCAGTCTGACGGCCGGGATGGCCAGCCCCAGACACTGGATGGACAGCAACGGGGCGGCAGCACCGGACAATGAGATACCCCTTGTTAATGGCTCCCAAAGGTGACCCCGGCAGTGCCAGTCTCTGTCCACAGCACTCTAAGGCGCTGGAGTGTTGCTGAGCTCCAGGTCCTGCTGGTGGGAGGTCAAGCAGGACTCGCAGCGTCTCAGAAGGGGGCTTTGGAACTCGGCTCTTTTAAACTACATTTCCCAGAATTCCCCTCCCTGTGTGCTTGGGTTTAAGGTAAGCCACAGGAGACATCTCCTTTGCTATAGTTGCTGGTATTCTAAGTGAATCTGAAATCAAGGTTCTGACACTTGCAAAGAGTCAAAATTAATAAATTGACCCCTCAGTAAAAGAATTTGTTTACAGGGGAGGGGAAGGTAAGGGCACAAGATGGAGTAGGAAAGAACACAACGGACCACGGAGATGGATCACAGGTGAATTGGTGGTGGGTTACCCAAGGGGAATACAAAATGTAAAAGATATAAATAACAATAAAAATATATATATTAAAAAAATAAAAAAAATTTTTTTTAATTGTTTACACCTGTCTCTCATTTAAGATGTGTTTAGGGGAGGGGGAAAAAAAAGATGTGTTTAATTTGTAAGAAAAGTAAGGACGTTGGAGATACCATGAGCCATGGCAACTAACTTTTTGGAGCATTTATTATGTGCCAGCTGCTCTTTAAACCATGCATGTATAATCTCTTATAATCCTCAGAATGACCCTAGGAAGTGGCAACCCTAGTGGCCCCAAGTTTTAGATGTGACACAGAGAGCTTGCACAAGTACCTCAAGGTTATGAAACAAGCAAGAAGCCAACCACTTCCTGATAATGTTAATTGAGACAAGGGACATAGGGCAGGGAAAAGTCTCATCCCCTGTGGAATTTTTCCAACAAGAACAATGGCCAACCTGTTCTCCCTCAAGATTCAAAAGGGGAGGAGCCCCACCTCTGCCTGGTCAAGGGAAACCTTCTTTATTTGGGGCCAAAAGCTGCCCCCTTCTAATTGCTACTTAAAGGTTCTCATCCCGCCCTCTATGGTCAAGTAAAAATTACTCAGTGTCAGGGAATATTCTCTGTGTACAATCCTCCCACTTTTTTCTGGTGTTAAATCCACCTTTCTTGTGCTTAAATAGGGTTTTGCAAACTGAGTAGTGTGACTCATTAGTGGCTGATGACATCCATTTAGAAGGTCATGTCAAACATTTTTTTCCCATGAAATTGAGCAGAAGAGCTATTTCAGTGTTTTAGAGTTTGTCCCAGGACACCAGGAAGTGCTGCTGGGGGAGACATTTGTTGAGAGTGTGTTCATCCTGAGCTGTGATGTTAAGTGACTTCTCAGAGGTAAGACAGCTTGAATGCCACTGTGGGGAAAAAACAATTTCTTAGAGCAATTTTAGGTTCACAACAAAAACTGAGAGGAAAATATGGAGGAATTCTCCTAGGCTCCCTGACCCCACACAATCACAGCCGCCCCCACCAGCCAGTGGTACATCTGTTCTATCGATGAACCCATATCAACACATAGCCTGTAGGTTTACATTGTGGGTCTCTCTTGGTGTTTTCTCTGGGCTTTGACAAATGTATGACACATACCCATCACTGTGATGTGTGTGAGGTAGTTCAACTGGCCCAAAATCCTCTGTGCTCAGTGTCCAGCTCTCCCTCCCAATGCCTCCCGGCAACTACTGCCTCTTGTGTGTCCCCATTGTGTTACCATTTCTGGAATGCCATATAGTTGCAATCATACAGGCTGTCACCTCTACAGGTTGATTTCTTTCCCCTAGCAACCAGCATGTAAATTTCCTCCATGTCTTTTCATTTTGTCTTAGCACTGTATAATACCGCCTTGTCTGGATGTCCCAGAGGCCTGCCATTCATCTACTGAAAGACACCTTGGTTACTTTCAAGTTTCAGCAAGATGAGTGAAGTTGCTACAAACATCTCTGTGCAGGTTTTTGTTTGTTTGTTTGTTTTTAAAGATTGATTTATTTATGCATACAAGAGCTGTAGTGTAGACCTGGTGCAGTGTGTGTGTGTGTGTGTGTGTGTGTGTGTGTGTGTGTGTGTGTGTGTGTGAGAGAGAGAGAGAGAGAGAGAGAGAGAGAGGCTTTACCAGAGACCGAGTGGGGGTCAGAACAGGTTGATTTACTGAAGTACACTGATTTACTGAAGCAGCGGGCCAGACAGGAGAGGTCTGCTGCGCCATGTGGGTCAGCTCCCTGGCTGAGGATCGAACTCGTGCTGCAGTGGCTGCTGATAGCTTCATTGTGCTGAGACTTAACCCCTTGTGCCACCAGGGAGGCCCTGTGCAAGTTTTTGGGTGGATATCCCTGTGGGCAAATACCAAGGAGCACATTGGCTACATGACAGGGTAAGAGTATGTTTAGTTTTATAAAAAACCACCACACTGTCTTCCAAAGTGATAGCTCATTGTACATTCCAGGCTCCAACTCCACGCCAGCATTTGGTGGTGTCAGTTTCCTAATCTTGGTTATTCTAGTTGGTCTGTAGTGGTGTCTCCTTATTATATTATTTTGCATGTGCAAAGATTGCAAGACAGGTTGCTTTAATGCCAGGAAAATGTGGGGAAGGCTGTACTCACAGAATATTCTTTTACACTGTATATTTTTTACTTGACCATATGGGGTGGAATAAGGATGTTTACGTAGAAATTAGAAGGGGCTGTTTTTGGCCTCAAATAAAAAAAGCTTTTCCTTAACCAGTCAGAGGAGGGTCTCCCCTTCTGCATCTGGAGAAACAGGTTATCCATTGCTCTCGGAGAATTATGTACAAATTCACATAAGGAGGAATCCTGCTAGAATGGCCCACATGGTGGGGCATCTCTTCACGAGGTTATTTGTTACCTGTACATCTTCTTTGGTGAGGTACATTTGTTCAGGTCTTCTGTCCATTTAAAAAAAATGGATAGCAATGTTTTTTAGTTTAGTAGATTTGTTTTGTTCTCCATGTCCTTCTTTAGAAATTTTATTCAAAAGCAAGAACACTGTATCAGTCTTCTTATTCTTGTTGCACACTTGAAAAAAAAAAAACACCAAAATACCTGGTCTTCTCAAGTTCCCTTCACCTACCAGGTACCTGAAGAATTAAGAACACTGAGCTAACTTGGAGGCCAGGGAACGTCCTGTACCTAGTCTGACCTATCCCACCCCAGTCCCAATCCCCCTGTCTATAAGTGTCTCCCCCACCTCTCCCAACACACACAGAGTGGGAGCCCTTTCCATCCAGCTGCCCCCACCTGGCGACAGTGTGTGCAGGGCAGGGAGCACCGTGGGGCTGATGAGCGCCGTCCCCATCCTCCCTCCACACAGGAGATAGCCCCTGGCTGCCTGTGAGAGCAGAGGTAAGGGAGAGAGGGCTGGAGGTGAAAGCAGACCAGGCTCTTGGTGCAGTCACACAAGGAAACCCCTCACCAAGGAAACCCACACACCAGGAAACCCCTCTCTAAATCATGGCTGTCTCAACAATTGTATCATGAACAAATCACTTTCCAGATGCTGCCTAGAACCCTGCCCTAGACGATTTATCTGCACGAGCTCATTAAACCCACACCACAGCCGTGAACATGGGGTGTGTGTGTGTGTGTGTGTGTGTGTGTGAGAGAGAGAGAGAGAGAGAGAGAGAGAGAGAGAGAGACAGACGTGGTGGTGTTACAGTGAGCCCCGTTTTATAGA
Source organism: Scalopus aquaticus (assembly GCA_004024925.1). Classification (NCBI taxonomy): domain Eukaryota; kingdom Metazoa; phylum Chordata; class Mammalia; order Eulipotyphla; family Talpidae; genus Scalopus; species Scalopus aquaticus. The sequence goes on from PVIJ01007472.1 coordinate 42,437, forward strand.
ACGAGAAACATCCCAGAGTGGGAAGGTCACTTGAACCAGGTCACACCACCAGGAAGCCACCATGATGGCAGGGATCTGTGGGCAGGTGGCCACTGTGCCCTTCCTCCCAAAGACTTCACGAAACCCAGGTGGAACGAATGACATCGACATGGTAGCTGACCCTCAGGAGCCCCTACTACCGGCCAAGCTCCATCACTCCATGTGCCTTGGGTCTTGGGAGGCTGTGTCTACTCTTCTGTTCCTTTACCCGGGAGAGAACTGAGGCACAGAGAGGGCGCTGTCTGTGGAGAATGGCACACAGGGAGCAAAGCTAGGCCAGGCCCCAGCACAGAGGGGTTCTGAGCGCTGGGCCCCACTGAGCACCTGTTCTGTGTCAGGGTGTGTGTTGGAGCCACAGCTGTGACCGCAAGAGGCTCACAAACCTGAAGTTTCAGAGAGGAAGTGGGGAGTGCTGTGACTGGGAGGGACTATGGGGGAGGGGTGGGAGGTGGGAAGGGGCAGGCAGTTGAGGTGGGTGTCAGGGAAGCTTACTCTGAGGAGGGGATATTTGGCTGAGACCTCAGGGCAAAGAAGGATCCACCCTGGCGAAGTACTTGGAGGAATGGTGTTCCAGGCAGAGGGAACAGCAAGCACAATGGCCCAGAGGTGGGAATGAGCTCAGGAGGTTTGAGGAGCAGAAAGAGGAAGTGAGAATGAGGCAGGAGAGGGAGGTGAGAGAGAGGAAGCTTTAGCCTGGAGGAGGAGGCAGCCAGGAAGCCTCAGGCAGAGAATGGGGCAAAGGGATGCCATCTCTCAGGAAGGGTCTGTGTCACCCCCTCCTTTCTGGGAAGGGGAATCCTCCTACTCTGTGTGATTTAGATGGACCAACCTCATTTCCCAGCTAAGGAAATGAGCACATCACCCAAGTAAAGCTAATGAGAGACAGCTGCATGCCTTTTTGCTGGGACTATTGTAAAGCTGAGCTTTTTTTCTGCCATGGTTACTTCTCTATTTGGTGGTTAGGCTGGAGAAGAGAGGGCCTTGAAAATTATCCAAATTGAGGAGAGTAGAGAGAAGAGAGGGAGCCATAGTCCTCACAGTATTATTTGAGCACCTGGATTCAGCCATATCTGAACTCCAAACTCCCCTGAACTTTTGTATTAAAAGAACTGCTGCATTCCCTTCGTGCTTAACCTCGTTTGGATTTCAGTCACTTGCAGTAGAAGAGTCAAAGCTACGCAGACAGTCAAGCTTAGGTACTTTCCTCTGGAAGGATGTGGGCAAGTGCTTCCCTCACTCAGAAGCCACTCTTCTTCTAGAGATTCCTGTTCTCAGAGGCCTAGGTGTTTGGGGTTCATTCAACCTGAGACAGAAAAGCAGAATTAGAGTGACAGGCCGGAGGCAGGGTGGTTACAGTAGCAGCCATGCAACCATAGGGGCCCAGGAATCTGCATTATTTATAAACAAATCCATTTCCTCCCTCTTCTCTGTCGACAGAGGCCTCGTTTTATTAGCTTGTTTATTAGCGCTTCCATGTGTTGGGGCCATCTAAGCCAGTGAGGGTTCTCCAGTCCCTTTGTCATTATTGGTTCTGGAGGGAGCAGTGACATCCTCTGGGCCAAGAAGACATGAGGGTAAGTCTGCTTGGTGTGGCTAGTAAGAGGTTTCTAGGGTAACATGTTTTTGCTCTTAAAACGGGGAAAGAAACTTCCTTTTGCTGCCTCCCACAGAAAGTGTGGCGATGCGAGGAGGCATTAATTGACATGGAATCTGAATCTCAAACTCAGTCTACAACAGATTCATAACAGGGTCTATGTGTCCCCCTCCATCCATGTGGGAGAAATGGGGGTAGAAATGACATTCTTCGGGTTTAACGAAGAAAAAACCCACAAATATTTACCCTTTACAGAATCTACATTCTGATTTAATATTAGCCCCAGGCAGCTAATTATTAAGTAAGACAACAAATCAACAGAACTACGGATTTGGGAGACTTAAAGTTTCCTTTCAGGAGACGTCCTCATTTTCCCTGAAGTCCTTGTGGCCTGTAAAGAATATTTGCAAAGAGAAATGTGTAATGCTGAGGAGTGTCTGATTTTCTGCAGATGCAAAGAAAGCTAACTTTTCTACTTCTCTTTCTGCAATTTCTTTCACCAGCCCTTAGAAGAGCCTGTCACCCTCAAGAGCTAGAGTTCCCTTGTTCGTACCAAGAGCAAAATCAAAGAGGCTTGTAGTGGAAATGAGCAGAGCGGAATTTTAGCAAAAGGAAGTAGGAGGTTGTCATGTTTAGCATCTGCAGGAAATGATGGCTGGAACTGTGGCAGCCACATCATCACCTTGAGGGATGCTGCTGCCCTCATGCCAAGGAGTCTTAGTCCGTGAGGACACTGTTCAACTGGCAATTGACAACCTTCCTACCTTGGAGGGACTAGTTGCTTTGTAACATTATAAAGGCCCTTAGGGCCTCCCTGGTGGCTTAGGAGTTAAGTCTCAACACTGTCACTGCTGCAGCCTGAGTTCCATCCTCAGCCAGGGAGCTGACCCACATGGTTCTGCTCCCCTCAGCAGTGTATTTCAGTTGATCTCCCTGTTCTGCTCCCCACTCTGTCTCTGGTGAATCCTCTCACCCCCACGCCTCTGGCCTACACCCCAGTTCTTCTATGCAAAAATAAATAAAATTTAACAACTAATAAAAATTTAAAAATAAAGGCTCTTACTTGTTCAAGATGTTTAGAATTTGCTCTTCCCTTACTTGGAGCCAACAGCACCCTAAGAGGAGCACACCAGATGGTAGCGTGGCTGATTCAGCCCTCAGACCTCTGCCTCCCTGGGCACTGCCCAGGTGTCAGCACTGAGACTCCCTCCTCCTCTGCAGGCTCATATTAATGATGGCCCCAAAATTCTGAAGGGAACAGTGACTTTTTTTCAACTCTAGCCACAAAGCCACAAAATTTAATTAAGGTTACTGCCAGAACACACATGTCATCAAACCTGAAAGCAATAAAGGATAAAAATATCACAAACATGATTGCCTTTGGGGGTGGAGGGGAGTTGGGGACTAGGTGGGAAGGGGCCAACGGAACTTGAAGGGATCACAGGAATGTTCTTTATCTTAGGGGTTTGCACTGGTCAAGTCTCAGCAAACATGTTCAAGGTGTGTACATTTCATTCCATACAACTTTTATGCCAAAAAGAACTGTCATCATTGAATTCTAGTTAGTGCCATGAATGCTGAAATGTTTGGGGGTTTAGGCCACCCCTGCCGCCACCAGGGTGGAGGAGGGGTAGACCCAGCCACCCCAGCGCCAGCTTCCTGGGACCTTTTCCAAAAGCCCTTTAAAATCTGGTGGTTGCTATGAAGTTCTGGGCATGCAGAGACAAGCCTGAGCCAAGGACATTAACAAAGGTACATGGGGCCTCCCTGGTGGCGCAGCCATTAAGTGCTGCGCTGTGGAGCTGTCAGCAGTGGTGACGCCCAGCAGGGGACATTCCCACATGGCACCTGCCTGGCCCGCTGCTCCCCTCAGCAGTGTATTTCCGTCAATCTGGCTGTTCTGCTCCCCACTCTGTCTCTGGTGAAACCTCTCGCCGCCCCACACCTCTGGCCTGTACCCCAGCTTGGATGCATAAATAAATAAATCTTTAAAAAAAAAACAACATATGGGAAGCTGGGGTGAAGTGGATTCTGGACAAAAATGATGAGAATAAGGAAGAAGCAGAGAGAAAAATCCAAACAAGTAGCCAAAGCTTGTGAGTGTTTTCAGGTGCTAATAAACGGTGACAAATATGACAAAGCAGGATTAATTGGTAGAGGTGGAGGTCATTTGAGTTTGGCTTCACATTCCCTACCCCAGATGATGTCCTCAGGAAATTTTTTGGTGGAAGGGACCCGTTTTCATTTGACTCCTTTTGTAGCAGGGTGGTCTCTAGGAAAAAGGGCGTGTTCCAGGTTCTCTGCCCCATCCAAGGGAAGGTAGAGCTGAGCAGTAGAGATAGAAGCTGGAGAAGAAGAGAGAAGAGGACAGAAGAAAGGAAGCAGGATGGAGGCCAGAAGAGGCCCAAGGAGCAGAGACACATGTGAGGAAGCTGCACTGGCCTGGACTGGAAACAGATGTGGGTGAGAGACCCGTGGGGAGGTTGACTATGGCAACGTTGATCTGGATTTTGATTTTGCTCTTTTCCTCAGATTTGTCTGCCTGTTTCTGACCCTTTTCAATGGGTCCCTGCCAAAAGGTGTTTTAGACATGTGGCAGGCTTTTGGGCCTTGCTTTAGGCCAATCCCATTTGGGTGGACTTTTACCCACGAGGGGATGGGTAACTTTGGGTACTTGATTTAGAAACTATAACCTTTGTCTCTTTTGTGTTGTACACTGATTGTATTAAAGTCTGTTTTCACTAAAGGTCTTGTATGTTTTGTTTTGATGCGGTGATGGCAGAACCTATTTAGAACGGGCAGGTTTGGGGGTTCTGGGGTGTCCCTCTCCCTGCCCTGTAACACTTTGAAGACCCAGTAGAGGATGTTTCTGGGAATCGCCAGAGGTCCCAGTGGAAGCGGAGCCCAGGCAAGGTAGCTTTTCTCTGCTTTCCACCTTTTAGAGGGGGGTGTTCTCCTTTTGCTACCGGATTCACTCCCTTCAGTTCTCTAAGGTCCTCACTTCATTCTCTTCCGCATCATTCTGGGGGCATGGGATGGGTGTTTTCAAATCTATATCAGCTTCTATTAAAATTAATGGAAGAAAAATCGCCATAAAAAAATTGTTGAGAGCGGTCAAGAAAGAGTAGAAGTTGAAGGAGATGGCCAGTTAAATCCTTAAGGAGGAAGGTGAGGAACAGCGACTTGCTTGGGGAACAAGAGTTCCAGTGAACAGAAATGCTAACTCACACTTGCTTGAGGATTAACAAGAACAGTTGTTGGAAGATTTCAAACAATCTCAACTGTTTTAGAACTGTACCTAAAGTATTTGTTTATTTTTGTGTAGAAGCTCTGGGATGTGGGCCAGAGGTGTGGGGGGTGAGAGGATCCACCAGAGACAGCGTAGGGAGCAGAACAGGCAGATTGACTGAAATACACTGCTGAGGGGAGCAGCGGGTGAGGCAGGAAAGGTCTGCTGCGCCATGTGGGAAGCTCCTTGGCTGGGGATCGGACTCAGGTCAGAGCAGTGACAGTACTGAGACTTAAGCCCTAGGCCACCAGGGAGGCCCCTACCTAAAATATTTGTACACATCTCATTGGAGACCCTTCTTGTCACAGACTATTGTTGAGATCACATAATAGGAGCTTTTTTTTTTTTGTCTTAAAGTCTCTCTGTGTGCACCTTGCTTTTTCATTAAACATCATCCAAAGTGGCCATGTCCCTCCCACTAACACCAGCTTAGTCCTGCTTTCACAGAGTGTTTGAGCTGAGAGCCAAGTAGCCTGCTGTGAAGTTAACACTGCCAGGATGAGTCATCCACAAAAAGAATTTGGTGGTTGTTGGGTTTTTTTTTTCCAGTGTTTCATAGAGATATTAACACACGAATGGTAACGCATTTCTGGTTAACTATAAATGAGGATGCTTTCTAGTTGTGCATGAATGCTGGCAATTTCCTACATTTGACAATCAAATATGTAATGTTAAACTTAGCTTTGAACAGTTGGTAAATGGGCCTTTGTTGTTTGCTTAAAAAAAAATGCCAATGTGTTTGGTGCCTGCTTTGCAGAGGGGGGAAAAACACTTTAGCTTATTTTAGCTTATTTTAGCTCACTTTAGCTTATTTTAAAATCTATCAATAATAATGGTGGGTGAATAAATAGAGGACTTGTTATAGGAAAGGGAGGGGGACACCCCAGAACTCCCAAACCTGCCTGCTCTAAGCAGTTTTTGCCATCCGCCGCATCAAGACAAAGCATACTCTAGGGCATAAGACCTTTAATGGAAAGGGACTTTAATACAGTTAGTGTGCAATACAGAAAACGAGAAAAGAGAAGACTAAAGTTTCCAAATCAAGTACCCGAAGTTACATTCCCCTTTGGGTAAACGCCCAGCCAAACAGGGTTGGCCCAAAGCAGGACCATTGGGGCCCAAAAGCCTGCCACAGTCTAAGGCACGTCCTGGTGGGACCCACAGGAAAGAGGCAGAAGGGGCTCACGCCTGAGACAGGAGGAGCAAGATCAGAATCCAGATCAAAGCTGCCATTGCAGCCCCCCACGGGCCTCTCACCCACGTCTGTTTCAGCCAGTCCAAGACCAAGAAGCCAGCGCAGCTTCTCCACGTGTCTCTGCTCCACGTGCCTCCTCCAGGGGTCTCCTTCTTGCTCCCCATCTTTCTTCCGTGCTTCTTTCAGTCTCCAGCTTCTCCTCCTCCCTGCTTAGCTCCACCCTCCCTTGGGTGGGGCAGGGAACTAGAACCTCTCTTTTCCCTGGGGACCACCCTGCCACAGAATGTACTTGATAGGTATGTGATAAAGTAATGCAGGAAAACATTAACTAGAGAATATATTATAGCAGATACATGTGATTCGTAAAATTCATTCAACCTTTCCATTACTTGGAAATTTTTCATAATTAAATTGCTTGGGGTGGGGGGCAAGCACAAGTACAGTTAGGAAATTGGGTCCATATCCAAATTGGGCAGATATCCAAAATATTGGTGGCTCAAATCAGTCAGAAGTCTGGATCGTTCTGGGTCCCTCTCTCCTGCTGAGTGTCACCCAAGGGTGCTATCTTCAGCAGCTCACGTTCACCAAACCCACATTCCAGATGGAGAGGAGAGGTAGTAATGGAGATTTACCTATGATCAAAAGTTACAAAGACGACTAGTAGAGAAACCCCAAAAAATGAAGTGATGATCATTGTAATACAACAATAGCAAGGCTGTTGCTCACATGAATTCATTCATTGCCCCTGCTGGCAGCCTTACAGGGAGGCACTGCAATGATTCGATGATTCTCAATCGCAGGTGCGGAAGCAGGCCTGGGAGGGCTGAGAGGCATCATCCTATCAGAAGGCGCATGATAAGAATTGCACCTTTGGGGCCTCCCTGGTGGTGCAGGGGTTAAGTCTCAGCGCTATCAAGCTATCAACCAGCCACTGTGGCCTAATTCCATCCCTGGCCAGGGAGCTTCTCACATGGCGCAGCAGACCTCTCCTGTCTCGCCCGCTGCTCCCCTCTGCAGTGTACTTCAGTAGATTCACCTGTTCTGCTCCCCACTTTGTCTCTGGTGAATTCTCTCACTCCCCACCCACCCCCACACACCCCTCTGGCCTACAGAGGGGTATGCATTAAAAAAAAAAGGAATTGCATCTTCATCTTTTTTTTTAAAGATTTATTTATTTATACATACAAGCTGGGGTACAGGCCAGAAGCATGGGGCGGCGAGAGGGCTCACCAGAGACAGAGTTGGGAGCAGAACAGGCAGATCAGAAATACACTGCTGAGGGGAGCAGCGGGCGAGGCAGGAGAGGTCTGCCGCACATTGTGGGACTCTCCCCAGCTGGGTGTCGAACTTGCGTCGCTGCTGCCTACAGCTCCACAGTGCAGCGCCCAACCGCTGCGCCACCAGGGAGGCCGCATCTTCATCTTTTGGTAGAGAAAGTCAACAGTTTGTGGTTTTGTGTGTAATGCTGATGAATCAAACACCCTCGGGATAAACAGCTGGTTCAGAGAGGTGGAAACTGCTGGAAGAGTAACAGCAGGGGCCGTGACCACCCCTGCCTTGGGTAGGGGAAGTGGTGGAGGGGCAGGAATGGGGCGATGGGCCCTGTGCAACATCAGCATGTTGTCAGAAAGTGGAAGCTGTGTGCCTTGGAGTCTGGCAGGTTCCCCTCGTGAGGTCCCAAAGGTGCAAATGGACGTCCATGCCCGCTGATGTTATCTGGGAAGGGCGCAATAGAAACAGCGCCAGTCAGCAAGGTTTGGAGGCTGCTATTGGGGCCTGGAGATCCTGCCTGCCAGGAAGGCCCAGCTGGAAGCCTGAGGTCTGGAATAGCCCATATGCTCTTCCCCCAGCTCCTACCCAGCTCTCCAAGGCCACGGTTAAAGGACAACTGCACCAGCTGCAGCAGGAGACACTCTGAAACGTGTCTGACACCCATGCAGACCTGGCATTGTTCTAGGCTCTCCATGTGTAGCAGCTCATCTGACCTCCCAGCAACAAGGACGAAGTGGGGAAACTGAGGCACAGAGCTGCGACCCCGTGAAAGCTCACTGCTTTGGTGATGCCTCTGTGAGTTCCTGCTACAAAGGATCACTGCAGAGTAGGAATAAAGCAAACCTCCCCCAAGGTGGACTCTGGCTTGGCTCCCTGGTGCTCTAGGCTTGAATTTCAGCTGCCGCGAGCACACCCCTTAGCAGGACCCAGCTAAGAGCATCTGAGCGTCCAGTATCCTCGCAGGAGCAAGCCCAGCCCACACACTTGGAGGAGACAAGCTGAAAGTGCCACCTTTCCTGGACATGGAGAACTTTGGGGGTTCTGATTGATACGGGCTATTGTTGGGGTTGGGATTTTTGCTTATCTATTTTTTAAAAGAGATAACAAGGGAAAAAAGAAAAATCAATGAGGGGCCTCCCTGGTGGCGCAAGGGATTAAATCTCAGCCTATGAAGCTATCCAGCCACTGCAGCACAAGTTCGATCCCCGGCCAGGGAGCTTCCCACATGGCACAGCAGACCTCTCCTGTCTCACCTGCTGCTCCCCTCAGCAGTGTATTTCAGTCAATCTACCTGTTCTGCTCCCCACTCTGTTTCTGGTGAATCCTCTCACCCCCACCCCCACACCTCTGGCCTACACCCCTGTTCTTGTATGCATACATAAATTTTAAAAAAAATTAAAAAAGAAAAAAGCAATGACAAATAGACTATATCAAGGAAGAAGAGAGTGAGGAGGAAGCTGGTGGGAAAAAGAAGAAAAGTGTGGTTGAATGTTTCCAGAGATTTCTATGAACTGAAAATAGAGTTTCATCCTCCAAACTGTCTATGGCAAGGCCCCTGACACCATTCTAATCTTGCTCCACCCCCTAATGAGGCAAGGAGCATAACCTTCCCCCTCGAACCCCAGTTTCCCCACACCCCCAGTGTTTGCTCAAGCAGCTGCTGCTATCTTAGGGGAAGGAGACATCACCTGGATTCTGCTGGTGAGATGTCATTACATTTACCCAGTTCTCACTTGGCGGACAAATCATAACGCTATAAATAACCCCGTCTTGCTTTCTCATAAATGCATTAAGTATGACTTGGCATCTTGCCCGGGCTTCTGTCAGGGTAGTGGGCAAGGGCTGTTCTGCAGAGTTTTCACTGGTGTCATGGACTCAAAAGGCACCTGGCCACCCAGCTTCGCCCTACACCCCACCACGCCTCTGGAGCGCAGGTCCCCGCTGACCCCCGGTCCTGGCAGGCGCTGCTCAGTGACTCAGGTCTGCCTCTGCCTGCTTGCTTGGCTTCGGTCAGCTGGCCCAGCCGCATGAGGTCAGTTTGCTCATAAGTGAGTTCTGGGAAGGCTGTGCCAGGCGGCAGGAGGGAGGGGCAGACTCACAGGAACGGGCTGTTCCAGGAGCCCTGCCCCCTCACCTCCGGCAGCGCTCAGAGGCTGACTTCACTCCTGGCTCACGGGTAGGCCCCCGTGGGGCAGCAAATTCAAATTCTGACCCCACTATCTGGGTTCAAGTCCCTGTCACTGCCACTTGTGACCTCCAGTTTATGTTCCCGCTCAGTGTCTCCATTTCCCCAGCTATAAAACAGATAATGCTCACCTCTCCACCTAGAGGACAGGGTTAAATGATGGCCCTCCTCTTCCTCCTCCTCATCATCACTATCATTATTGTAACATGATGTTCTGAATATTGTCAGGCACAGAATATCTGCCTGAACAGAGTCTGTTATCGTTACTCCTTTTCTGCCAGAACCACTTAAGTATTTAAAAGCAAGGACTCTGGAGCCAGCCTGGTTGGACTCAATTCCCAGTCCCCCCTGCATTACCTATATAACCTCAAATGTGGATCTGGACCTTACTGGGCCTCATTTCCTCACCTGTAAATGGGCATGATGGCTACTTATGCCTCTTCAGGTGCTGTGAGGACAACATGAGTTACCACCTGCCAAGTACTTAGGGCAGAGCCTGGCCCAACAGTGCACACTTGTGCTGCTGTGACTGGTGTTAGAAAAGATGTGCTCTCTTCCATCGAGGTGGCAAAGCTGCTGGGGTGTAATCCTGGAACTGCCCTCCGTACCTCTGGGGAAGTAACTGCTTGAGGATTAAGACAGCACACACACACACACACACACACACACACACACACACACACACACACACGAGGAGATGAAGGAGGACACCCTTGGAGGATATAGGCACCTGGATCTAACTATGCCTGAAGCAGAATTCCCTTGGACTTCTCCTTTTTAAGAGCAAATGAACTTAGCTTAACTCATTTTTGCTTAGATGTCTGTGACTTGCAGCCAAACATGTTCTCATACAGAAGGCTATTGGGAACTGAAATAACAGATGGCAATGACATGTAAGGAGGCAAGGAAGCTAAGGAAAGAACCAAAAGTGACATTGCTGAAAGAGTAGGCCATGTGGAAGCAACAAACATTCTGAGCCAGAATCCCAGCTGTTACGTAGCCTGTGGTGACTGCAGAATGGATAAGATCGTTCACACATCCCCACTTACAGTCTTCCAATTGCCCCTCTTCCCATCAAGAGAGGGCCTCTATTTCCCCACACCTTAAATCTGGGTTGACCTTGTAACTTGTTTGGCCACTAGAACATGGTGGATGTGATGCTGTGCTTAAACTTCAAAAAGACAGTTTTCACTTGCTCTCTTGGACTGTTGCCATGGCCTTGAGGACATGTTTGGATTGGTCTTCTGGATGGTAAGCAATTAGACCCTTGAATCAAAGCCATCTACTCACCTAGAGTAGCTGCATGATGACCCAGCTAAAACCTGAAGAACCACCCAGCTGAGCCCAGCCTATAATACCAACCCATTGCATGGAGAGAATAATTATTCTATTAAGCCACTGAGTTTTGGGTGGTTTCTTATGTTGCAGTAGATAACGGATACCCTAGTTTCATCCAGCCTTGCCCAGGGGCCTTTCCCAGACCTGACCTTCAGATCCCATGGCAAACTAAGGCCTGCTTGCCCCAGCCCCTGATCCTGTGCTAGTTCTGAACCTGGGCCTCAAAAGACTTTGCAGCTTCTGTGCACTTTCTTGGACCCCTGCCACCACCTTGTGGACAAACCTGGGTTGGCCTGCTGGAGAATGAGACACCATATGAGGGAGACCCCCAAATGCCCCAGCTGGAGGGACCTAGTGACTGCAGGCTCCTGAACAGGTGAGGCAGCTCAGTCAAGGTCAGCAGAGCCAACCCCCACCCACTGATGATCAGAGAAGCCGAAATGGTCTCAGGTAAGACCAGAAGAATTAACCAGCTGGTGTGTAGATTTGCAAGCCATAATACATGCTTACTATTTTAAACCTCTGATTTGGGGGATATTTTGTTTTGCAGCTGTCACTGATACACGTGTTTTGTATCAAGGGGCAAGTGAATTCATCTCTCTGGCCTTCAGTTTTCTTCTGTGCAAAATAGGAACCCTTTGGGGTGGTCATGAAGAAGGTATGAGCTCATTGCCCTACAGCTCTTAGCACAGTGCCTGGCAGAGGCTCAGCACTCAATTAATGACATTAATTAATTCATCCTGGAAAAGAGCTAAAAGACAAAGAAACAGTTGAGAAAACACCTCTCTCCTGTCAAATGACCTTGCCTTGTCTGGCCAGCTGTGTGGCTCATTCCAGAGTGGGTGCCCAGTGACCCACACATTTCCAAGCCCCTTTGCAGTTAATGTCACCAACACAGAGACCTCCCTTGGGAAGAGGTGCTTCTTATATGAGCCTTCCTGTTCAGGAAAGGCTGCTGCACAGTAGTTATAACAACGTGTGGGCTCAGTTAGACCTGGGTCCTGAGGGCTGCATCTCCCCAAGATGTCCAGGGCAGGTCTTCCAAAGACACCTCACTTTAGCATGTGGGTTATTTCAAACTAAGGTTAATCAAGGCCCTCTAGTTCATGAGAAACTTTACCACTCCTTTAACCTAGAAAAATGAAAATTGGGGGTACTACCCAGAATTTGGATCACTCTCTGACCTACACACAACAATAACCTCCAAATGAATTAAAGACTTAGATATGAGACTTATAACAATAAAATATATAGAGGTAAACACTGATTTTGATAAAAATGTTTTGGAGACCTGACTCCCTAGGACAAGGGAAATAAAAACAAAAATAATTGAAATTACCTCAAGTGAAAAGCTCTCATACAGTGAAAGAAAATAAAAGAAGGTTAAAAAGAAATCCTACTGAATGAGAGAAAATATTCACACCATATATAACTGCTGAGGGTTAATAGCCAAGATATATAAAAAAAGTCACACAATTCGACAATGAAAAACAAACAACACAATTAATAAGTGGGCAGCAAATATGAACAGACTGTTCTCCAAAGACATATGAAAAATGGTTCATCATTATGTCCAATAAGAGAGATGCAGATTAAAAGCACAATGAGATAGCATCTCATACCCATGAGAAGGACACAGGTTAAAAAGACCCCCAACAGGGGCTTCCCTGGTGGCATAGCGGTTGAGCGCTACGCTGTGGAGCTGTGGGCAGCGCACAATGCGAGTTCGACGCCCAGCCAGGGAGAATCCCACATGGCGAGGCAGAACTCTCCTGCCTCGCCCGCTGCTCCCCTCAGCAGTGTATTTCTGATCTGCCTGTTCTGCTCCCCACTCTGTCTCTGGTGAACCCTCTCGCCGCCCCGCGCCTCTGGCCTGTAACCCAGCTTGTATGTATAAATAAATAAATCTTAAAAAAAAAGACCCCCCCAACAACAGTGTTGGAGACAATGTGGACAGAGAGGAACCAAACCCTATTCCACTGTGGGTGGGAGTGTAAACTGGCGCAGCCATTATGGAAAGCAATCAAGTACCTTAAAAAACTAAAAATGGAAATACCTAAGGTGCAGCAATACCATTCTTGGGCATCCATCCAAAGAATATCAAGTTGGGCCTCCCTGATGGTGTAAGGGGTTAAAGTCTCAGCACTATGAAGCTATAGGCAGCCACTGTAACATGAGTTTGATCTCTGGCCAGGGAGCTTCCCACACGGCGCAGCAGACCTCTCCTGTCTCGCCTGCTGCTCCCCTCAGCAGTGTATTTCAGTAGATTGGCCTGTTCTGCTCCTGTTGTGCAACCACCCTAAACCCAGCGGTTCAAATTCAGTCCAATCAGACTTGCTCTGTTTGTCGTTGTCATATCCACCGAAATCTATCATTCTCCGCCACACACTGCCATGCCTACCATGCCAAACCACCGCTGCTTCTGCTTCTGCTTCTAAGACCAGTCTATAGCCCAGGTGTCCCACTCACACAGGCCCACACCCTAATCCGGGTGCCCGCCATCAGGCATGCATGTAGGCCTGCAGAGGTCCATCACGGAGGGGAGGGCGGAAAAACCTGACAATTCTCTCGTTACTCTACAGCTCCCCACTCTGTCTCTGGTGAATCCTCTCACCATCCCACACCTCTGGCCTACACCCCAGCTCTTGTATGCATAAATAAATAAATCTTTAAAAACAAACGAAGAATATGAAGTCATCAATGCAAAAAAATGACATGTTCCACACCGTTCATAGCAGCATTTATGAATATAATAGCGAAGACATGGAAGCAGCTAAGTGGCCATAATAGAAGATTGGATCAAGAAGTTGTGCTAGATCCACACTGTGGAATACTATGCAGCCATAAAGAAGGATGAAATGCAGCCATTTTGAGCAAGAGGGAGGAAGTTTGAGAGAATTACTGTAGCTAAGCAAGTCAGAAAGATAAAAGTGGATGTCAGACACAAAGGAAATAATTTGATAAAGCAAAATACAAAACCCAATAGACATTAACGCTGTGAGGGTCCTGAGGTTAAGAGGGAGGGGAAGGAAAGGAATGGGACTATAAGGGATGGTAGTGGGGGGCAAAGTACAGAAACAAAAAAAGTTTGTGCAAGGTACATAGTGACCAGCGACTCAAGGGGATGCTAACTGATTAACAACCACATAACACTCTAAGTTGGCTGAACATTAATTTCATCACTTCTGGGGATTACTACTTATGACTAAGACTCTTCCCCTGAGAGCACTGGCATTGGAGTGCTAGCTTGAAAAATAAAATGGTCGGTACCCTAGGCCCTTGGACCTTACTCCAGGCCAATTAAATCAGAAAAGGCCAAACCCACAGAATACACAGCACGGAGAATGAACGCCAGTGTGAACTGGGAGCTGGAGATAACGATGTATCAGTGCAGGTCCACCAACTAACAAACACTCTGGTGTGGGACGCTGGGGAGCGGAGGGTCTTCGTGGGCACAGGAAGTGTGTGGGAACTCTCCGTCCTGGCTGTTCAGTCTGCGTGAGCCTAAAGCTGCCCTACAAAAATAATCAAGTCTTTTAAAAATTTACACTATGGGAGGGAAAGGGGTGGAACAAGATGGTTAAAAATGGAATATGGGGCATGTTTTGTCGAAGGCTGCTCTTGCAGGTGTGGGGGAGGGCTTACGAGGACAGCCCTGGCCATTTCTTCTGCAAAGTGATGGAAACTTCTCACTGTCTCAGGGGTCACGTGCAGGGGGGCTGACACCCCGCTCTGGCTGACCCTCTCCTATAGGGTCACAGAGCTTGACCTTTTCTGAATCTCCTTTAAAAATGGACATCAATCCTCTCACCTGCCCCACTGGCCTACGCCCCAGTTCTTCTACACAAAAATAAAAAATAAAATGGTATCAAAGTCCATCCCTCCAGGGCTCGAAAGCCTCCCAGAGCTCCCATCTTTTTATTTATTTATTTATTTTTTAAGAAAGTAAAAGTTTATTAGGAAAAAAGACAAAAAGTAAAGACTCCCAGGTAAAAGGTACCTGGGAGGGGCTGAGAAAAGCCCCCATATTTTTATTTTTTTTAAAGATTTATTTTATTTATTTATGCATCTAAGAGCTAGGGTATAGGCCAGAGGTGCAGGGGGCGGTAAGAGATTTACCAGAGATAGAGTGGGGAGCAGAACAGATAGATTGACTGAAACACACTGCTGAGGGGAGCAGCGGGCGAGACAGGAGAGGTCTGCTGCGCCATGTGGGAAGCTCCCTGGCCAGGTCTCGAACTCGTGCTGCAGTGGCTCTGGATAGCTTCCCAGTGCTGAGACTTAACCCCATGCACCACCAGGGAGGCCCCCCACAGCTCCCATCTTACTTCAAACCAGCTCCTAGGCACTGCCCACAGTACCCTGCCGGGAGCCTTCCTCCCTCAAGCCCACGGGCCTGTCGCGCAGGACAGCCTCCTGTCAAGGCAGCGACATCCCAACAGTCACGAGATTCTGGTGGTTAGAAGCCAGTCACGGCTGCCACCCACACTGAAGGGGACACCAAGAGGCAGAAGTCGCGGGTCACCCAAGGTTCTGCCTGCCACTGCATGGCACCCACCGTTTGGTTGTGGCTGGTGGGACCTGGGCACCCCTGGGTTTGGCCTCTCATGAGGCTCAGGCCCCTCTGGTCATGACATAGTGGGGGCAGCCAAGGCTGTGGGTTTCCTGGGACAGGTGGCGGGTGGCAGTCGGTGAGGCAGAGATCTTCCCTGCTCCTGTCGCCCGCCCCTTCCCAGTGCAGGGTGTGACCCCAGGCTGGTTGTGTGAGCCCTCTGTGCCTTGATTTCTCTGCTGCAAAGCAAAGTCCACAGCCTCATGAGGACAAAATGCTTGCAAAGGGTTTGTTCTGACCCCGCCAGGAGGCCCAAGAGGACTCGCTTTCATGGTGGTGATTCTCTGCCTCTGCTCCCCAGTGGAGCCCCCCCCCCCCAATTCTGCAGGAATCTTTGCATCTCTAGCACCACTTGAAATGAGAGATGCATTCTGCCCTCTCCCCAGGGGCAAAAGTTCTGTTCTGGAAGTTTCAGATATGTTCTGTGGTTGCCTCACAATGGAATCTCAGGACAATGCATCTTAAAGGCATGAATATTTTATCTCTTGCTCTTGCCCTGTGCTGAGCAGTGCACAGTTTCTGGGAACAGCCAGGCCTGCCTGGTGATCCCGTGGGTTGACTGGGCCAGGTCTGGCGCCTTGTCTGGGGGGGCCTGTCTCCCCAGCTCAGGGTTTCTTCTGAGGTGTGTGTGTGTGTGTGTGTGTGTGTGTGTTGGGGGTGTCTCCACTGCAAAAGCCAGGAAGGGAGACACCTGCCTGCAGCTCCTGCTCCCACAGCACCTTCTGAGTTGGGGTGCTCTAGCACAAGGGGCCAGTGAGGCAAGCGACAGGAAGGAAAGGCCCAGCGCATCTGGTGGCTCTCGGTTATCCAGCCCCATTCCCTGCGTCTCAGCTCTTCTCCCGGGGGCGTGTGGGAATGAGGTTTACCACACCTGAGCTCCACAAAGGCAAAAATGGCCTCCCCCATTTCCCCACTTTCCTCGTTGCAAGGGACTCAGGGCTTGAACCAGACAACTTGGTCAAGAGCCAACCTGAACTAGAGCCCCCTCCAATTAGCAGATAAGTTGCCTCAGTTTCCCCATCTGTGCATCAGCGATTGCTAACAAGTTCACTGAGCAGGACCCCACAACAGGGGAGGGTTCGGTGGCCCTTAGCTGTGGCCACAGGTCAGTCTGGTCCACACCCACCCGGAGTGGGGGGGGCAGACATGAGGGGTGTTGGGGGGAGGACAGCGAGGCCGCAGGGGCGGGGCGGGGCCCACATGGAGGCTCACTTTATTGCACCAGCAGCACCTGCTCCCTCCTTTTGTTCCGGGAAGGGCTGGAAGGGCGGAGGAACTTGAAGAGCACAAGGGACAGGCCCAGAGCTGCGCCCACCAACAGCATGAGCTTCAGCCCCCTGAGGGCCGCGTGGGCCTTCCCCTTGCGCGCCTCCTCCTGGGGCTCAGCCTCCTCTTTCGGTATGACCAGGATCTCGGGGTTGGGCTTGGGGTTGAATCGCGCCACCAGCTCCTGCTGCACGAAGCACTTGTAAATGGCCGGCTGGAAGATCTGCAGCCTCCGGCCGCCGCTGGAGGGGTCCAGGACCGTGCTGACGTCCTGGCCCGAGAGCTGGCCCTCCCAAGTCAGGGGGATGCTGTTGGCTTCCCAGATAACAGGCCTGCAAAAGGACAAGTCAGCGAGGGGGAGGGGTGGGATGGCTGAAAGGGGGTGCGCAGGGCTCAGCCCCTCCCTCAGGACTGCACATAAAGGGCTCCCTCCAGGGAATAGCAGCAGGGAGCAAGGGGAGGGTGGGGGCAGGGCGCAGAGCTTTGGAGCCCATCCCTCCCGGAGTGGGAGAATGCCAGAGTCTTTAGCTCCAATTCCTCATCTGAAAACGGGGTGCAAAGACTACACCTACCTCAGGGTCTTACTGGGAGGATTAGCAAGAACTTTCCCTAAATGATTGTGCCCGCCTATACCTGCCTGGCCTCCTTCCCTCCACCCTCCCTCTCACTCCCTCTGAGCCTCATTGACCTTCTAGATGCTTCTCAACTAAGCGGGCATGTAACAAGTCCGGCCTCAGGGCCTTTGCCCTGGCTGCTGCCTCACCTGGAACATTCTCCCTCAGTCCATGTGGCGCCCTCCCTCCTTCCAGCTTTGGCCTAAATGCCTCCCACTCAGAGGCCACTCTGTTTAAAGCTTCCACCTCCCCACTCCCGTGAAGCCTCCTGCCCTATCACCATCTGAAATGCTGTCTGCTTTGTTCATGTCACTGGTGTCTTGCTCCACGAGTGCAGGAACCTCAGTTTTGTTCTTTGCTGCATCCCAGCTACCTAGAACGCACTCAGCGGTGAGAGCTCAGTGAACACGCGACGAGAGAGAAATCGAATCCCTGGCGGTTGTGGACCAGGGCCACTCCACGGAGAACACTGACAGGGCCGGGGCCACATGAGCAGTGGTGACACCCCCATAAAGTGTGGGGCTGGCACAGGCAGTTGTGCCTTTACCAGCATCACCCCCAGACATCACCATCACCCCATGAAGCCAGGGCCAGCATGACCTCTGTCCCCTCCAATCCATGTCCTCACCAGAACCTCAGCATGTGACCTTATCTGGAAATAGGGCCATGCAGATGGGATTGGTTAAGGTGAGCACATGCTGGAGTGGGCCCAAATCTATGCTGAACTGCGTCTTAGAGAAAAGGAAGAGCCAGAGACCCAGACACACAGGCAAGAGATGGTGGCAGTTAGAGCGAGGCGGCCTCGAGCCAAGGAAACCTGGAGGGGCCTCCACCAGGAGCACTGAGGTAGGAGCCCCCCCCGCCGCCCCCGTGCCTGGGGTAGGGCAGATGAAGCCTTGATGACACCTTGATTTTGGATTTCTAGCCTCCAGAACTGTAAGAGAATTCACTTTTGTTTTAAACCACCCTGCTTGTTGCATTTGTCATTGCAGCGCCAGTTAACTAGAAAATCCCAATTGTACAGACAGGGAGACTGAGGCCCCCAGAGCAGCTGCAGGGTCCAGGCCTTAGGCTGGAAAGTGGCCTGGGACTGCCCTGGTTGAATCCTGAGCCAAAGACAAACCTCACATGAAAGGCCCTTGGCAAGCTAGAAGCCTTGGGGACCCCTCTCAGTTAGCTCCTCAAGCTCCCCATGACGGACTCAGAAATCCCTAGTCTGGGAACTGGTGAGGAGGAGGTGCCAGTCCTGGTGCCAGGAGGGGTCACATACACTTTCCTGCACTTCTGAGTTGTGGGTTATTTTTAGGGAATGCAGCTACTTTTATACTTAAAGGAAGATGAAGCAAAGAAGGGGCACAAACGGGCATGAGAGAGAGAGAGGACAAGGAGTCCCAGCTGGAATACATAAGGGAAAGAAAGGCAGATGGAGGTGGGGTCCAGAGACCACCGTGCCTGGCTCCCCTCTGACCAGGGTCCCCCGCAGAAGAGGAGCTGACACTGCCAGGTGAGGAAGGAGGGTGAGGGGGTCCCCAGGGCTCCACGCATGTGGGGTTTGGGGTCTGTGCAGCCATTCCCATAACGGATCCCCTGGGGAAGGACTACCCACTGCAAGCTGCAGTTTCCCCCTCTGTTGAGTGCACCTCCCTACCCACACCTCCTGGGGTAGGGAAGGAGGGACATGAGACGATGCAGTCCATGTAGAGAGGTTGCCCAGGCACCAGCCCATGGTGAAAGCGCAGCACTGAGTGGTAGTAGGTCATATTACTAGAGTAGGGACAGGGCGGTGAGGGAAGAGGAGAAGAAGGGGAGATCTGCCAGGCGCTTCAGGCTGGAAGACAAGAATCTCTGGGGCACTACTGTCTCTGCTAAGGGCTTGCTGATGCCCCCAGATGAGTCAGCGGTCATAGAGCCCCACAACCTCCCAGCCCCACCCCCACCCCAGCCCTGAACACCCTGGCTGTCCCCCTCCTTGGGCCATGGGCTTCCTGGGGGCAGGCCCTGACCACGTCTGATGCCCACAGGTCCACAGTCTGGCCCAGAGCCAGGCAGGGCAGTCAGCCGAGCCCTCCCTGAGTGCCAGCTGTCCTCATCTACCTGTCCCGTGGCAGTGCCTGGCCCCCAGGGGTTCTGCCAAAGCAACACCTAAGGCAGGGGAATGCACCTGGGGGTGGGGTTGACCTGCATGGACCCCTCTCCGGGTTGACCTCGGGGTCTCCAGGCCGGGAGCCTGGCGGGGCCGGGGAGGGCTGGCGTCCGCCTGTCACCTGTAGATGGATCCCAAGGGGCAGGTAAGCCACACAGGCTCTGACTCGTCGCTGAGCTCGAAGTTGTCAAAGACGACGTACTCCACGTGCAGCATCTTGCACTGCATGCGGCAGGCTTCCACCTGCATCTCGGGGCGCAGGCGGCCGAGCCACAGCTTCAGGTGTCCCAGGTACAGCCAGCAGGGCGTGGGGTCCGTGTCCAGGGGGTCCTGGATGTAGCAGTACCCCAGCCGCTTGCGCTCCCCTGGCTTCTGGCAGTGGTTACAGTCCTGCCAGGGCTCCCAGCGGGTGAAGATGAACTCCTCGCTGCCCAGACTCAGGCTCTCATTCTGCAGGGGCTTCTGGCCCAGGCCTTTGTGCGTGATGTGCAGGGAGTTGACGTCCTGGAAGTCGATCCCGTACAGCACGCTGCTGTTGGCTTCGTTCCTGCACTGGTAGAAGCCGGTCTGGGAGGGCGGTGGGCTTCTGATGAGGAGGCCCTCGGGCATCAGTACTAGGTTGGGGACCCTGGTGAGGTTGCTGGACCAGCCGCTACCATCTTGTAGGAGGAGGTAGGACCACTGAGCCCCAGAGAGGTTGCAGCGCAAGAGGATGTCATTGTCCGAGAGCAGTGCCTTCTGGCACCGCTTGCCTGCGGGGCAGCTGATGGACACCTGGGAGGGCAGCACCGGGAGGGCGCAGCTGAGCAGCGCCCACAGGACGATCAACATGGTGGACTGGGACTGGGGCAGCGGGCGGGCACCACCCGGACATTGTGAGGTCGCCCATGAAGCTCAGGCTCAGCCTCTGCAGCAGGGTGAGCTGCGGTGCCCCCCTGTGGGGGTACAGGCTCATGATCTCCTTCTGCTCTGTGACACGTTAACACCCAATTTCATTTCTATTCCCAGTCTCCACTCTGCTGGGACAGGCAGAAACTTGATTGGTCTATTCAGAGGTTTCTCTCCCACCACTCTGCTTGGGCATGAAAGTGTCACCGGTGAACATTCCAGACGTTTCTTCTGGGCACGACTATGTTCTGGGCACACTCAGTGCTGATATAGTGTGGGGAGCAAATCCTGTCTGGTTGCCTCCTGCTCTCTTGCCGGGAACCCTCTTCTTCAAGGATGCTGGCCTGTCTGCTGTGCCCAGAACACAAGCTAAGGCTCAGGCCTCAGGACCTTGGCACATGCTGATTCCTGGCTCTTTCCATAGATATTTGCCTGAATTTTTTAAAAAAGATTTATTTATTTATCACACAAGAGCTAGGGAGTAGGCCAGAGGTGGGGGGTGGTGAAAGGATTCACCAGAGACAGAGTGGGGAGCAGAATAGGCAGATCCACTAAAATATACTGCTGAGGGGAATAGCGGGCGAGGCAGGAGAGGTCTGCTGTGCCCTGTAGGAAGCTCCCTGGCCAGGGATCAAACTCGAGCTGCAGTGGCTGCAGATAGCCGCACAGTGCTAAGACCTAACCCGCTGCGCCACCAGGAAAGCCCGATATTTGCCTGGCTTCTAAAACCGTTTCCCAAACACCTTCTCAGTCCTGAAATTTAAGCAGTTATTGTATAGACTTGACCTGTCACCATTCACTCACTTCACAAACACCCCCTGAGAGCAGCCCCCAGGCCCGCTGTTCTCCTGACCACAGCAGTAAACAGTTATACACAGCCTCTGCCCTCCTCGAGCTCACCTTCCAGTGGGTGAGACCCATAACAGCAAATATGCCACGTATCACGTGAGGAACAATTAGTTCTTATTATTCCCTGCAGTTCCATTCTATAAAGTTGTCCTAAACATCAAATTAGCAAATCCTGAAAGGTTATTCCTCAGGAAATACAGCCTTCGGTCATAACATTTTTGTCAACTGATGAACATATAACCTGCTTTCATGTCTGTTTCTGTGTGAAGACACCTTATTTAATACACATTGATTCATTAGCTTTGGGCGTGTAGCCAATGGCACTAAAATCAAGCCCGAACAAAGCTTATCTACCATGTATCTGCCCCACAAGGCACATAGCTGCCCTCCTGCATGTAGGCACATGAGTCAACCCTAAGCCTCTGCTTGAGGGCCATTTGAAACAGCAAAATCACCAACAAAAAGCATGAGAATGCGTAACAGTGACCAACATGGCACCAGGAACATGGAGAAAAGGCTACTCAACAACACAGGAGAGGGCCTCCCAGGTGGCACAAGGGCATAAGTCTCAGCACTATAAAGCTATCCACAGCCACTGCAGCATGAGTTCGATCCCCGGCCAGGGAGCTTCCCACATGGCGCAGCAGACCTCTCTTGTCTCGCCTGCTGCTCCCCGCAGCACTGTATTTCAGTAGATCCGCCTGTTCTGCTCCCTACTCTGTCTCTGGTGAATCTTCTCACCCCCTGAACCTCTGGCCTACACCCATGTTCTTGTATGCATAAGTGAATAAATCTTTAAAAAAAATAATACGGGAGAATTGCAACAAGGGGCCCAGTGGGCCTCATCAGCCCCAGCTGGGAATGTGCACGGTGAGGCGACACCAGGCTTTCACCACCCTGTGATGCTGCGATTTATGGGAAATCTATCTATTTGACTATTCAGAGGGTCAAAATATATTTCTCATACATATTTCTCTTCACTCACAGCTCCTGACTCACAAGTCCCTAACACCTTGGAATTTCAGAAGTGGAGGGTGGGATAGGGTGTCTCTTGTCATGTTAATGAGGTGACTTGGGGAAGCACCCTGGGGTGGGGGGCTGGTTGCCAGGGGAGCCAACCCTGTGATTAGAGGATTGGAGCTTCCAGTTCCATCCCTGGCCCCTGGGAAGGAGAGGCGGGCTGGAGGTTGGAATCAATTGCTAAGGGCCGGTGACTTAATTGATCATGCTCATGTAGCAAAGCCCCCATAAAAGCCCAAAAGTAGTGGCTTCCTGGCTGATGAACATCTGGGGGCCTGGGGAGATGGCACACCTGGAGAGGGCACGAGGTTCCGCACTTTTTCCCTCTGCCCTGCCCTGTGTCTCGTCCATTGGGCAGCTCCTGAGTTATAATCTTTTGTAAGATATAACTTATATAACTGGTGTATCAATGGGATCCCTAAGCTTTGTGACTTGTTCTAGAGCACTATTCATTTTTTTAAAAGATTTATTTATTTATGCGTACAAGCTGAGGTGTAGGCCAGAGGTGTGGGGGGTGAGAGGGTTCAGCAGAGACAGAGTGGGGAGCAGAACAGGTGGATCTACTGAAATACACTGCTGAGGGGAGTAGCAGGCAAGGCAGAAGAGGTCTGCTGCGCCATGTGGGAAACTCCCTGGCCAGGGATCCAACTCGTACTGCAGTGGCTCTGGATAACTAGCGCATTATTCAAACCTCAGGAAGGTGGGATCCCTGATCCAGAGTCAGTCACGAGCACAGGTGCTGTACCACCTGGGCTCCGACATGGAGCGTGGTCTCGCGAGACTGAGCCCTTCACCTGCAGAATCCGACACCATGGCCAGGGTGAGTTCAATTCTTGGACATCTGAGAACTGTCTGTTGGGGTGGGGGGCTGTACTGAAGGAACCCTATCCGTCTGTAAATGACTCTGAAAGCGCCGTGGGCACTGACTTGGAGGTCACAAGGAAATTTTGCCAAGAAGGTGAGTTCCCAAGCATTGAATAATGAAGACTGATGGTCATCACTGCTAAAAACAAAACAGAGCAGGAAATAGGGAGAGACAGTGGCAGGATGGCGTGTGGGTGTGAGCTATTTTAGGGAGGATGATCAGGCCTCTGAGGCCTCTCTGGAGAAGGGAAGCTTCATAAATGCCTGAATGAAGTAGGATAATGGACCATGTGGGTATTTAAAGGAAGAACGGTCCCAGGAGAGGGCTAGAGACCTGACGTGCTGCGGGTGAGTATATTTAAAGGGCACGGAGGCCAGTGTGAGTAGGGAAGTGTGGACAGAGGGGGGGCGGTGAATGGATGAGGCCAGAGGCTCACCTAGGTCCTTGCCAAGACACCCTGCCTTCCTTTCTAACCTGCTCCTTATGGCTGGGGCACCTCATTCATGCTCCTGCCCCACGGGGGACCCTCCACAGGCTATATTTGGCCTAAACTGTACTCCTAGACCCTATAACCATTGCTTCTATGACGTCTTTCCAATAGGAGGATATGATGGGCCTAAGCTTGTATGAGCCTAAAAATATATAAAGCAAAACCTGATAATTCTGAATGTTGCAATAGGCAAAGCCACATGAAAAAAAATAGTAGAGATATAAAAAATTGAACCATATGATGTAATAATAATACATTATCGATTAATAATGCACTCAACTCACTCTGTACTCAATCCACTCAACCCACTGGAACAGTGCACTCAACCCACTCAACCTTAGAACATAGATTCTTTTCACACTCACATGAAATATTTGCCAAAACTGATCGTATTCTAGGGCATAAATCATGTTTTGATAAACATAAAAACAGAATCATATTTTTGGCATGAGTGGAATTAAGTCTGACATAAATGACAAAATTATAACAACATCATCACCAAATATTTCAAACTTATACAATGAAATATCTAAATAATCAGTGGACCGAGAGAGAAACTGCAGTTGAAAATAGAAATTATTTTTAACTGAAGATGAAGCTATAACTTATCAAAGCTTGTAGGATGCAGGTAAGTGTACTTCAGGGTAATTTTATATCCCTAAGTTCATACTTTGGTGGGGGGACACGATAAAAACATGAGATCTAAGCAAGTATCTCAAGTATCAGAAATCAATAAGATAGAAAACAAAAGTACAATGGGCCTCCCTGGTGGCCTAGGGGTTAAGTCTCAGACTATCATCACTAAGGCCTGAGTTCAGTCACACACCGGGGAGTTGACCCACAACCTGCCGCAGCAGACCTCTCCTGTCTTGCCCACTGCTCCCCTCAGCAGTATATTTCAGTACAGTATATTTGCCTGTTCTGCTCCCCACTCTGTCTCTGGTGAATTCTCTCAACTCCCACCTCTGGCCCACACCCCAGTTCTATGCAAAAACAACAACACAAAAACAAAAGTACAATAGAGAAAATCAACAAACCAAAAGTTAGTTCGTCAAAAAGATGAATGCTATTGATAAAGCTCTTGAAGAGTGATTGAGAAAAAAAGAGAAAAGGCCTAAATAACTAATGTCAGTAATAAAAAAAGAGACATCACCTCATTCAGTCATCAAAAGATGAAAGGAAATTACAAACAACTTTTGGCCAAATTTTTAGATAAAACGGATAAATTAATTGAAAAACAACCTTGGCACAAGAAAAAACTGGAATAGTTCTATATTTACTATTAAAGGGAGAGACTCTACAATTAAAAACCTATGCACAACACACTTCTAAGCCCAGAAAGCTTTATCAGTGGATTCTTCCAAACATTTCCCAACGATTAAGAAATAGCATCAAATTTTAAAACATGACCAGATGCCAAAAAAGATGGAATATTTCCAAGCTTCTGTAAGACCTTTCATAAACAAGTACACAATATCCAAAGCAAAATATCAGCAAATTAATAAATAAATCTTATGACCAAATTGGGTTTACCTTAGGAAGGCAAGAATAAGCACTTGCTAAAATTCAACACTTATCCGTGATTCAAAATTTTGGCATCTTAAAAACAAATTTTATTAATCTGATAATATTTTTCTGTTAAAAACTTAGGAGCAGAATTATACTTCATAGTGAAGTATTAATAATGTAAGCCGGCCTGCCACTGGCTTCTCCGTTTGGCATTTTATTGGAGATAAGTATAGCAAAATAATTAGGAATAAGGTCAGATGCAAATACTGAACATATTTCTAGAAACCAACAATTGGGAAATGAAATTTAAAGGACCATTTGTGATAGCATGAAGAAATCAAATACGTAGGCATAAATATAATCAAAGACAGGCAAAACCTCTAAATTAATAACTGTACATTACCGGGAGAAATGAAAGAAAGCTCATGTAATGGAAATTTTTATAATGTTCACGGACTGGAAGATGACATATTGTCATATACTGCGTCTACCCAAGTTTATCTTTTAATTCAGTGAAGTCCCCTTTTTTTTTTTAAATGAAAGTTTTGGGATAAAAACTATAAGCTGTTTCCAAAAGTTCTCTACAAGGAGCCAAGAATAACCAGAAATATTCCAAAAGAAAAAGCGAGAAAATGAATACTACCTGGTATTTTGACTTACTATAAAGGGATAAGAATTAGGATACAGAGATATTGGTGAAAGGCGCTTAGACACATTGTATGAGTCCCCGGGGCGACAGAAGCCATGCTAGTGTCTACGTGGGTATAAACTCAGGCTGGAGTGTCTTGGTCTCTGGGGTGTCTTTTGGTCTCTCCCTAAAATCAGGAGCCTGTGCCGGAAGAGATTAGGTCTTTGTTGGTCACATCTGTGTCCCCAAATCCCCCACCCAGGGCCTGAGTCAGAAGGGGCACCAGGAATTGTTGCTGAATGAGCATCAGGCCAAGTCAGTGAAGGGGCCCTCCCGCTCCCACCGAGCATGAAGACTACAGGCTGGGAGTAGAGCCTGCTGGAAGGGGAGTCCCTGGCCGGGAACACAGGCGACAAAGCCTGGGTGCGGGTCAAAGGCAGTGCTGATGCCTGGTGCTGTCACCTGTAGATGGAGGCCAAGGGACAGGTGAGCCACACGCTGTGGATCAACTTGCCCAACTGGTAAACCTCAAAGATGAAGTATGGCTGGTTGATTTCCTTGATGTGCTCACAGGGCACCAGGCAGGCCTCAAGCTGCATCTCAGGCCGCAGGCGGCTGGACTGCACCTTCTGGGCTCTCAGGTAGAGCCAGCAGGGCGTGGGCTTCTCCTGGGGGTTCTCGATGTAGCAGTACCCCAGCCGTTTGCGCTCCCCTGGCTCCCCGCAGCGGTTACAGTCCTGCCAGGGCTCCCAGTGGGTGAAGACAACCTCCCTGCCCAGACTCAGGCTCTCATTCTGCAGGGGCTTCTGGCCCAGGCCTTTGTGCGTGATGTGTAGGGAGCTGACGTCTTGGAAATCGATCTCATACTCCACCAAGAGGCTGCCGTTGTTGTCCTCGCAGTGATAGAGACCTGTCTGGGTGGGCTGAGGGTTGGTCAGCTGGAGGCTGCCCCCAGGCGACTTCTTCACGTTGGGCATGAAGGAGAGCAGCGCGGGCTCTTCCTCCAGCATGGACGAGAAGTACCAGAGTGCTCTGGGGAGGTCGCACTGCAGGACCACGTCATTGCCCGAGAGGAGGGCCTGCCGGCAGAGCTGCTTGGAGGTACAGCTGATTAGTATCTGGGTCCACAGGGTAGGGAGAGAAAGGCTAAGCAGCCACAGGGGGCTCAGCATGGTAGCCCAGGACTACAGAAGGCAGCAGGGAGCCACCTATTGTGAAGTCACTCACAGAACTCGGGAGCCAGCCTCAGGCCAGAGCGCATACACCAGCACAACCCAGTTCATGCCGCCCAATAGCATGGGCAGGGCTGCAGGCGCAAAACCTTAGCTGTCCACAGCAGCCGGATAGGAAACAATGAATAAATCTAAGTGAGAACCAATGATCTAAAAAGCCAAATCATCTGCCCTCCACAGACCCAATATATAGCGGTAGGATGAGACCAAATGGAAGAAGGGGAGATGCACAGAAATCATTGGTCTGTGCCACCTCTAAAACTTAGAGGGAAGATACAAGGTCTTGTAGTTGGGAAGGATTTCTGAATTAGCAGCAAAAAAAAAAAAGTTAATATTAATAATAAGCTTCTGGGGGCAGAAGGGTGGGTTGGGGGGGGCTTCTCAAACCTTTGTCCTATGTGGCTCACGTCTCCACTCTCCAGGAGAGGTGTTCTTTTCTAATATCTTCTTTGGTTCCATCTGAGGTAGCAATGGGAGATGTTCCCACCTTGGCTCAGGAGCAGTTTCTCAACATGCTTTCTCTGTTCCAAAGTTTGGGACCAAATTATTCTTGTAAGCCTCCAGGCAACATCATATGCAAAATAACTATATCTACGGTTCTGTTCAAGATGTTCTTTCTCTTTTCTCTTTGAGAGTCTACCAGGCATGCCCAGAGAGCCACACTGCTCATTCCTCTCACTTTTCCTGAGTCATTTTATCTACTGGGGAGTATCCTAAGGATTTTCTGGGAGTATCTTAGTAGCCCCATTTTAGTACCCCCATTCAGAGATTTTAACAATGCTTAATGATGATTTCATTCATGCAGTGTCCTTGATTTTTACCCTTGATGAAAGCTGAATTCTAATCAGACTCTGTCTCAGAGGCCTTCCCAGTTTTCACCAACTTCAGTCAACATTCACTCCTGATATTCTACATTCCAACTGTTCCCCTTGAAGCTCCAAGTTATTAAGTATATTATCTACTGTTCGAAGTGCATCAGATATCAATCTCTATCTTTGGGTTTCAAATATGTTTTCTTGTGCACTTTGCTCTGTGTTTTTAATTTAAATTATACCCCCCACCCCCACTCCTGAAATATTGAAAGTGCTGGGGAAAAAAACTCTTTCGACCAGAATTGTTTAACTGGAAAAATTGTCTTCTTCAACAATGAAGGAGAAATTAAAATATACCCAGATAAGCAAAAGTTGAGAGTGTTTGCCTACTAGATTTGCCCTGTAAACAGTACTAAAGGGAGTCCTTCAGGTTGAAATAAAAGAATGCTAGACAGCAACTGAAAGCCATATAAAGAAATAAAGATCTCTAGTAAAGAAAGGCAACTGTAAAATCCAGCATTATTATACTAATACCCTACCTTTAATTACATACATGACTTAGAAGAAAATACATAACATCAACAATTAATCTTTGTGATGTTTGGCACAATGTACAAACATGTAATTTGTGATGTCAATAACAAAAAGAAGATGCTAGAAATGTATAGAAGCAGAGTTTTTATATGCTATTAAAGTTAAACTGATATAAATTCAAGTTAAATTGTTATAACTTTAGGGATAAATATGCAAAGTAGGGAACTTGGCAACCAAGAAAACAGCCACAGAATATAATAGGAAATGAGAATCAGACATTTCACTATAGAAACATTAGCTAAGACAAAAGAAGGAAACAAGGTACAAAACAAAACAAAACAAACAAGAAAACCAAACTATGAGACATTTAGAAAACAAACAGCAAAATGGTTGACGTCCCTTCTTACCAGCAATATCTTGAAGTAAAAAATCAGAGATTGGTAGCATGGATTTAAAACAAAACATGATCCAACTACGTGCTGCCTACAGGAGACTCACTTTAGATCCAAAGACACAAGTGAAAGGAATTTTTAAAGGATAATTCATGCAAATAGTAACCAAAACAGAGCTGGAGTGCCTGGACCATATAAGATAGAATAGACTTTAAATTTAAAAAGGTTTCAAGAGTCCAGGAATGGGGGGGGGGGGTGAAGGGTTAAGTCTTAGCCTATGAAGCTATCCACAGCCATTGCAGCACAAGTTCAATCCCTGGCCAGGGAACTTTCCACATGGCGCAGCAGACCTCTCCTGCCTCACCCGCTGCTCCCCTCAGCAGTGCATTTCAGACAATCTGCCTGTTCTGCTCCCCACTCTGTCTCTGGTGAATCCTCTCACCACCCCACACCTCTGGTCTACACCCCAGTTCTTGTATGCATAAATAAATAAATCTTAAAAAAAATCCAGGAAGGCAATTATACTGTTGGCTTAAATAAATTGAGGTGAGCAAAAATTAAGAATCAAGACTGAGGACTCAGACAGTTACAGCCTCCAGACAGTTACGGAAAAGCTGTTGGGATTCTGACTTTCACAATGAGTATTTTATATCGCCTTCATAGAAAACATTTTACTTTTTCAAGGATTTTTACAGAGAAAGTCCAGGCAGATTTCCCATTAATGTATCTATTTGCTGTTGTTAATTCATTGGGGACAATAAGGAGGGCTGTTAAAATTTACCCTGTTTAGAGTCTTATCTTTGGAGAACTGGGAGTTTCAGTAACATCACATCTCTCAGAGTGGATATTTATTGAAGTTGCTGATTTTTCTGGAGGAAGAAGTTTCCAAAATACTTCTTTTCACAAAGATTGCATTTTTTCCCCTCTGGGCATGGTTTCTTCATAGGTACTGAACAGCCATGTCCTAACTCTTTGCTTGTACCCCATAGTTAGGGCCAGGGAGAGAGGTATCCACTTAATTGTTAGCTTTGGTTAACAGTATATTAACAGGGGCTTCCCTGGTTGCGTAGGGGTTAAGTCTCACTGTTATCACACTATCACCACTGTGGCCTGAGTTCCATCCCCACCCAGGGAGCTAACTCACATATGGCCTGGCAGATACGCCTGTTCTGCTCCCCACTCTGGGTCTGGTGAATCCTCTCATCCCCTGCACCTCTGACCTATACCCCAGTTATTATATGCATAAATAAATCTTTTAAAAAACCCACAATATATTAATAAAAGGTTCAGTACAACAAGAAGTTATAACCAATATAGATATTTAAACACCTAATAACAGACTCTCAAAATATGAAGCAAATGACAAATGACAAAACTGATGGGAAAAACAGGCAGTTCTACAATAATAGTTGGAGACTTCAGAATTTCACGGCAGTCATGGACTAACAAATTAGATAACCCAGCATCTAAAATGGACAAATCTCTTAAAACATATGCTTACCTAAACCGACTCAAGAATAAATAAGAAACCTCCATAGATCCATAACAAGAGATTGACTGAGTAATTAAAAACCTCTCAGCAATGCAACATCCTGGAAGCAATGGTTTCATAGATTAATTCAACCACACATTTAAAGGACAATAACATCAATCCTCCTCAAAATCCTCCAAAAAATTGAAGAGGAGAAATATTTCCTATTTCATTCTATGCAGCCAGCATCACCCTGACACCACAGTCAGTTAAAGACATCACAAGAAAAAAAAATCACAGACCAATACCCATTAAAATATAAATACAGGCTCATGAAAATATCAACAACAAAAAAATCCAAGCCTAACAGCTTATAAAAAAGACCATTTACTATGGTCAAGCGGGCTTTATCAGGATATAAGGGTAGTTCAACCTAAGAAAATCAAAGTAATACATTACATTAACAGAACAAAGTTGGACACTTTACCTCATACCATATACAAAAATAACTCAAAATTGATCAAAGACCTAAGTTAAGAGCTAAAACTATAAAACTCTTGGAAGACAATAATGGGGGAAATCTTCAGGTGTCTAGATTTAACAGTGATTTCATGACTGTAACACCAAAAGCACAGTCAAGAACAACAAAAATAGATAAATGAAACTCTATCAAGAAACTCCGTGTATCAAAGGACACTGTTGAGAAAGCGAAGACAAGCTACAGAATGAGAAAAATATTCGCAAAGTATATATCTAACAAGGGATTAAATATGAAAAGAGGAATAACTCAATAATAACAACAAAGAAACACAACCCAATTCAAAAAGAGGCAAACATTTGAAGAGACTTTTCTCCACAGGAGATATACAAATGAACTATAAGTCCATGAGAGGTGTTCAATATCATTAGTCTCAGGGAAATGAAAGTCAAAACCATGATCAGATGCCACTTCACACCGAATAAGGTGGTTGTGTTATGTGGGTGAAAATGTGGAGAGATTAGAACCCATGGGCATTGCTGGAGGGAATGTCAAAGGGGCAGTGGAAAACAGCTTGGCAGTTCCTCAGGATTAAATAAAGGACTACCAAAGGGCTTAGCAATTCCACTCTGAGGTATATATCCAAAAGAATTGAAAGCAGATATGTGTATACCAATGTTCACAGTAGTGTTATTTACAATAACCAAAAGGTGAAAATAACCCAAATGTCCAACAACCAATAAATGGATATACAAATGTGACATATACATAACAATGAAATACTATTCAGCTATGAAAAAGGAGTGAAGTTTTGTTTGTGAGCTTTACTACCACATGGATGGGCCTTGAAAGCATACTTAACGATAAGCTAGAGACATAAGGACAAGCATTATATGATTCCACTTAGATGAGGGACAGAGAATAGGAAATTTGATAAGGAAAAAAAAGGGGATTAGAGGTTACCAGGACTGGGAGACAGATGGGAACGAGGAATTATTGTTTAATTGGTAGAGTTTATATTAGGGATGATGTGAAAAGTAGTGGTGGTAAGTACATAACATTGTGAATGACTAAAATGATAAATACGATGGTAAGTATATTTTATCGCAATAAAAATATTTTTTTAAAAAGGGGAGGGACATGTACGGAGGGGGGACATGAGTGTCGAAATTTACAAAAAGTGGTCTGGGAAGGTATCGCTGCAAAAGTGATCTTTGTATGAAACCCTAAAGAAGGTGAAAGATCACGTGGCTATCTGCGGGCAGAGGGTAAGTAGAGGCAAAGAGTGTGATGTGGGAGTGTGATAGGTACTGCCCCAGAACACCGATGAGGCTAGTGCCGCTGAAACTGAGTGAGCCAGTAGGAGAAAAGCTGGGGGTGGGGGGAGGAGTGAGGGAGGGTAATTCAGGTCGGAGAGGGATCAGGCCACTGGTTTCTGCTGGGAGAGGGGTGTCCCAGGGAGGTAAGCAAAACAGGCCAGAGTACAGGACCCACCAGATCTCGGCCAGTGTGATTCCCGCGAGCCTCCCCGAGGAAAACCCAGGGTTACCCAGGACTTGCTTCCCCTAGCCGCCATCGGGAGGCAGCAGAGCCCCGCAGAGCCACCGCGATCCGCCCGCCTGGCCCCGCCCGCCCGGCGCGGCAGGTGGCCGGCTCTCGGGGAATTCTTAGGCACAAACGGGTCCCATGCCCGGCACCTCCGTTTGGGCCCTTTACGAGCCAGAGTTCCCCGAGGCGGACCTGGAGGCTAGGGATGCCTGGAGGCCACACCATGAGCTGGGTACGGGCAGGCCGAGTAAACTTCCGAAGCAGAATCCCAACTTTTCCAGGGCCTGATTTCCCTCGGGCGTCCCTACGGGGGCAGACCCTCCCTTCCAGAGCCTTCCCTTGGGTCGTAAAGTCAGCTAAGTGGAAGGTGTAAGAGGACCGCGGGCACCGCGGCCCACCAGGACCGGGGGAACCCCAGGCTAGTGGAAAGGTCAGGCGCTACCTACGAACCTCCCCCGCGCGAAGCTTGCTCAGACTCGCCCCTCCCCGCAGGGTGTACCCAGGCCGGTCCATCGACCGCGGGGAGAGGGGTGTGGGCAGAGAGGGAACAGGTGCGCGGCGGGACCCGCCCCCCTCACCAGGTGACTCATCCCAGTCGCGTCTAGTTCTCGTGAGTCACCTTCGGCTCGGCTTGGGCCAGGCAGCACGGGGCCAGACGAGATCCTAGTCTGCAGGCCCCCTCCCGGCGGTGGTCACTTGGTTCCAACCCTCGGGGCCGGGGCGCACCTGGGTCAGCCCACTTCCGGGGAGGAAGGAGGAGGAGCCCTTCCCCCCGCCCACCCCCAGGCCGTGCCCGGGGTTCTCACCCAGTGTACCTGGGCAGATCCATTCCCCAGAACGCGCAGGGGGTTGGGGTGCCTCGCAGAACCGCAGTGGCCCGAGCAAGTTTCTCCGCCCCAGCTGGGCGCGCGCTCTTCACCAACCTTGTTTCCTCTCATTCAAATCCTAGAACGGGGCAGGGTGGGTTTGGAGTAGGGACGAGGAGAGGAAGAGGGAAGGGGAGGAGCATGCACCCCTCCCAGGCTTGGTGCGAGCCGCGCCCCCTACTCTCCCGGTACCTGGGAGGGGACGCGCGGGCCGGACGCGCCCAGACGGCCTCGATGGCGCCGGTGGCCCGCGGGCTCCATCGGGGGCTAGGCTCCTGCCCGGCCACCCCTGGTTGGGGCGCGGTCGTAGTCGTGTGGCTCTTTCTCGGCACCTTGTGCACAGGTACGGATTGTGGGGCCCCTGGAGCCCGGGAACGGCGGGAGGGCACTAAAGAAAGGGGATGGAGGGAGTTCTGCGCCGCCGAATTGGCGGGAGAGCTGGGAGTAGGGGAGCTCGGAGACAACAATCTCGCGATCCCAGGGTCTCGGGAGACCCCGCTGTGCCAGAGTTGGGGAAATTCCCGGTCCGAGTCTGGGAGCGCTCCCCCGCCCGTTTGCGGAGATAGCAGGAAGTGAAAACTCCTGGGACCGCGAGCCCTGGAGCCTCCGGGAGAGCGAGACCCTTTGTGCCGCAGGGCGAGGGACTACCAGTCCTCGGGGAAGGCTGTGATGGGGGCAGGGGTGCGCCCGAGATCTCTAAGTCTTGGGGTAACGGGAGAAGGCGCAGGAGGGATGGATCAGACGCTTCCTGGAGGGAGAGCTCGTGAAACAGCGCCGGGGCCTCCAGTGGGTGTGGGAGTGCGGATTTCCCACCGCTACCCCAAACCCAACCTCAGCCGCGTCTGGTGGGCTCGGAAGTATCTGCTGAGGATCTGGTGGGGCGGACTTGGGAGCCTGAAACCGTCTGTGCTGGCAGACTCGCCCGATCGAACGTTTGTTGGTTGGGGGTGGGGCGGACTTCATGTTTCCGCCGCCGGCACTTTCTGTGTGTTTATTTGAGAGGATTCTGCTGGGTAGGATGAGGTGGGAGGCTGCTGGAGATGTTGTGGGGCTTCGCTACTCGAGGCTAAATCAGTTCAGCTACAAGCTTGGATGCACCCCAAGTTCACGATGGGGGAAAATTCGGTACGTTGATGGTGGTTTTTGCGGCTTGGAGTACTGCGGGCATGGTGGCCATGTGCAGGCCGCGGAGAGAACCCCAATTCCTGAGGGAATGGTAAAGGGAAAGGGGGGCAGGCTGCTTCAGAGGCCACCTTTGAGGGGAGGGACCCAGGGATGTTCCAAAAGAGCAGGCAGTGTGAGCTTGCACCTGCCACTTCAGCCCCATGGGTCTATAAAATAGCACGATTATCCTGGCTACCTCGCCCGTCCCGGGGATTAGGGAACAATGTGTGCCAGGAGCCCTGTAAAACCAGATGCTTCTGCCCGGCTGGAGACAGGTGATGTGGCTCCTTCCTGCCCAAGCCCTTCCTGAGCTCACTCGGTCCCTGCGACTCTGCTCTTGCCTTGCCCGCAGCCCCTGCCAGCGCCATCCAGGTGACGGTGTCAGACCCCTATCACGTGGTGATCCTATTCCAGCCCGTCACCCTGCCCTGCAGCTACCAGATGACCACGACCCCCACGGCGCCCATCGTGATCTGGAAGTACAAGTCCTTCTGCCGGGACCGCATCGCCGATGCCTTCTCCCCAGCCAGCGCAGAGAACCAGCTCAATGCCCAGCTGGCAGCCGGGAACCCCGGCTACAACCCCTACGTGGAGTGCCAGGACGGCGTGCGCACCGTCAGGGTCGTGGCCACCAAGCAGGGCAACGCCGTGACCCTGGGAGACTTCTATCAGGGCCGGAGGATCACCATCACCGGAAGTATGTTGGGTGGGGCTGGCCTGGCCTGGGTGGTGGTGCTGGTTCCTGGATCCCATCCTGGGGCCCCCTGGGCACCCCTCCCCACCGGCCTGGAAGCTTGTCAGCCCCAGTCTGAAAGGAGGGCTCCATCCTTCCTTCTACCCATCTGTCCTCCCTTTAGCTGACAAAGATAGTGCAGCTGACACCCCAGGCCCACCCGAAGCCTTGGAAATGCAGCAGCAAATGGAGATCATCAGCTCCCTTCCTTCAGGGAACTCCACTCGCTGTTGCAGGCTTGAAGACAATGGGAAGAGAGTCAGGGGTTCTGTAATGATACTAATAATGACGGCAATAATTAGTAACATTTATATAAGTAACAACTTATCAAAGGCCTCCTGTGTGCCAGGCTTTAATGCAAGTTTACATGGATTAACTCATGTAGGCCACATAGTAATTATGTGAGTAGATTCCATTATTGTGATTTTACAGAGGCTGTATTCAAGTAGGCACTTGATCCGGGCCCAGAAAGGTCAAGTGACTTGCACAGGGTCACACAGCTGGTAACAGCACTGGGGCCCTGAGTCAGCCGCTTTGGGTCTAACCTCTCAGCGTAGCCCCTTTGCTTGTGCTGGGTGGTCAGCAAAAAACTCACAGAGGAGGCTACTGGGAGATTTAATGCGGAAAGCCTGTGGCTTGCCAGGTACTGTCATGCGTTCTCCTATTGGGTCCTCACGACTGCGTTTTACTCTGTGAGGCACAGAGAGTGAAGGAGCACGCAGAGGGGCACGGCTAGGAAAGAGCCAGAGCTGGGGTTCCAGTCCAGGCTCCAGGAGCCTGCTGTGAGCTCTGGTTTGGGCGAGGCCTGGGCAGAGTCTAATTTAAAGATACAGACAGAGCCCTTGTCCTTTACCGGATGCTGCCTGGCCATAGGCGTGCCTGTTGAGACTAGGTAAGCGGTGGTAGGATGGCGTTCATTCATTCTGCCCAGCATTTATTGAGCAGCTACTGAGTGCCAGTGGGTGCAGCGTGACAGTGGTGACCAGGACAGCTGAGGTCCCTGCCCTCAAGGAGAGGACGTTCTAGTGGGGAGAGAGAGGCAGTAAGCAAGCAGATAAAGATAAGATAAAGTGCAAGGGAATTTCAGAGAGGAGTCAGTGCTGCAAAGACAGGCCCAGGTGGGGTGCTCACACCTTAAGGCCTCTGAGTGTGATTTGGGAGAGTCAGGGACTGGGGCTCCTAGAATCTAAAGGCAGAGAGGAAGATGATGGGTGAGGGTGAAGGCTCCCCCACTGAATGGATTTGCCCTTTCTCTGTCTTGAACAAGGCTTAGAGCTTAATCATGGGTGTGGGTGCAGGGGGGAGAAGGGAAGGTCCCACTGTAGACCCCCAAGGCATCAGGCCATGGAGGTGCTCCATCCCTCCCTCTGGCTGGGCCTCAGACAGAGGCAGCCTTCCAGGGACACAGCCAGTCGGTCCTGTTCCGGGAGGGTTGGATCTACTTGCCCTAAATTTCCACAGGCAGCTTGGCCTGAAGCATCCTGATGTTTTTGAGGTCGGAGGACTTCTTGGCGGCTCAACCCATACAGGCCCGCTCCCAGGGACCCCTCCCACCTGGACAAGGCCTGCCCACCCAGGCCCCTTTGGGACAGCCCAGGTACTGGAGTTGTGTCTGCGCTGTTGAGTCCAGAACTCCAGCGTGACCCCCCGGCTCTCCTGCGGCAGATCCTGTAGGCTCCAGAGGCCTCACAGACCCGTGTCTTCCAAGCTGAGCCCCTGTTAGACAGAGGCCATGGTTTGTAAACCTCCATTGTGTGTCTGTCCTCTCAGGAAACCCAGTCACCATGGGCGCTTCCTCCATTTCAGCTTTGAGGATGGAGAAAAGTGGACCTCCCTCTGGGTCCTTATCCTCAGCAAGCGCCCAGGTTTGAAAAGTGAGAGCAGTCCAGGGCAAACCAGCTATTCAGCACAGTGCCCCTTAGTGCAGTGGGCCCCGTCCCCCTCCCACGCCTCCCAGCTGTGACTTTGGGGGCCACCTGGGCAGGAGTGTTGTTTCTGGGTCCTCAAGCTGCTGGGGGCCCATGTGCCCCCACCATAGGAGCAGAGCACCCCCGGGGGCCCTCAAAGTGTGAGGGCCACCCCTGCTGTGTGCAGATAAGGAAGCAGTGGCCCCCAGATGTGGAGGAGGTGCAGCTCTGTCCCCCACTGGAACCCCAGCATCTGAAACAAGTGAAGCAGCCCAGGGTGCGAAGTGGGACCAGAGCGGGAACAGGGCGCGCCCTGCAGGAAGGAGGTGGGCCCAGGCCTCAGAAGTGATCAAAGAAGCCGGAAAGTCCTATTTTTCATGGGTTTAGAAACATCATGCAGGCCAAACAAAACACACAGAGGCCCCATGCAGCCACAGGAGCCCAGATTTCAGCTCTTAGCCGTGAACTTGGACCGTGGTAGGCGATTCCGTCCATTCCTCAGTGATGGAACCTGCTGTGAGCTCTGGCGGGGCCTGGGCAGAGTCTAGTTTAAAGTTACAGGAAAATGAGGGGCTGCAAGGGTGTTAAGGAGAATCTGGAGGGTGGAGGAGAAGGTTGTGTCTATTTTGATGAGGATTCAATGAACGGATATGTGTAGACGGCCCAGCACAGAGGAAGGGCTTGTCCCCCGCTCCTGCTCTGAAGGTCACCTTCCCCAGAGCCCTTCCTTGGCCAACCCCACCTCCACAAGGACTCCTTATCACCATCTGACATGCATATATTTGAAATTTGTATTGGTCTCATTTGCAGTTGGGCTCTGAGCGCTGTAAGAGCAGGGATTTGTATCTGCTCTCAAAGCAGGTCCTCAGATGTGTCCAGGACACATTATACTCCTTTCATACTCTTAATGACGAAGGTCCTCTTGAAGGACTTTTAAAAAAAATTTATTTGTGCATACAAGAGCTGGGGTGTAGGCCAGAGGTGCAGGGGGTACAAGGATCACCAGAGACAGAGTGGGGAGCAGAACAAGTAGATCCACTGAAATGTGCTGCTGAGGGGAGCAGCAGGTGAGACAGGAGAGGTCTGCTGTGCCATGTGTGAAGCTCCTTGGCCAGGGATCAAATTCTTGTTGCAGTAGCTACCAATAGCTTTTTGGTGCTGAGACTTAACCTCACGAGGGGTTAACCTCATGCCAGCAGGGAGGTCCTGGACTTTTGTTCTTTTTTTTTTTAAAAGATTTATTTATTTATGCATATAAGAGCTGGAGTGTAGTCTAGAGGTGTGGGATGGGGGGGAAGGGCAGCGGGGAGGTGGTGTGTGAAAGGATTTACCAGAGACAGAGTGGGAAGCAGAACAAGCAGATTGTCTGAAATGCACTGCTGAGGGGAGCAGTGGGCAAGATAAGGAGAGGTCTGCTGCACCATGTGGGAAGCTCCCTGGCTGGGGATCGAACTCATGCTGCATGGCTGTGGATAGCTTCATAGTGCTGAGACTTAACCCACTGTGCCACCAGGGAGGCCCGGACTTTTGTTTTTAATATCTAGCAAAACGAGAAGTTCAAAAAATATGACAATAGACATCATCCTAAGTTATTATAAGTGACACAATTTTTACCAAAAAGTAACCATGGTCTCCAAGACAGAACACTTAAGTGTAAAGCATGGCATCGCTTTATATTTTTTTGCAAGCCTCCCTAAAGTCTGGCTGAAAAAGCAGCTGGGTTTTCAAAGCCACTTCATTCAGTGACAGCACCGCGTAGCTCCGGGCCGCCACAGGGCACTCAAGAGCGATTAAGCAAAAAAGACAAGTAGCATTTTACTAGTATTATGAAAATAGCTTTGACCTCAGGGATCTCCTGGAAAGATCTCTGGGAAGTCCAAGGTCACAGATCACACTGAGAACTCTTGCTCTCCAGCTGCCCCAGCCCCCGCTGGGATGGCAGGCTGCCTCCAATGATTGCTTGTTGAATATCGAAGGGCTCACTCCCGTGCCTGCTTGAATGTCCCCTTGTCCCCAGATGGCTGGAGGAGACAGAAGCAGCCAAGGGAGGTTGAATGAGCAGGGAAAGGGTTTGTTTCCTGGGTCAGGCCTGGGGGCTCAGTGACAGCGCTGGGTGCTGGCCGAGAGGGGCCCGGTTCTGCTTACATGGAACCCAAGGGGCTTGGCCTTCAGCCCCGAGGCGGTTGGTAGATTTTAGAACCCGAGTGGTGAACCAGCACTGCGGGGGGGCTGAGAATAGTGCCAGGCAGAGGCGAAAGCAAGCTGAGGCAGTGGGGCCTGGCACCCTGGGGCAAGCAGCAGGCATCTGGCCAGCAAAGGAAAAGGGTGGGATGAGACCTGTACCCAGTGCCAAATGCCTGTGGGCCTTGTCAGGTCTTTGGAATGGAGTGAGGTCTTCCCTCCAAAGAAGGCTCTTTGATTCCTTCAGAGATTGAAGGTGCCAGTGGTGCCAGGTGCTGCACTGGGGCACATGCTCAATTCCCGCCCTGAGTTGTGCATAGAAGGGGGGGAGTGGGTACCTGGGCCAGGTGGGTGGCAGGTCAGTGGGAGGCTGGTGCCCCGATCTCTGAACTGTTCCACTCTCCTACCCCCTTGGGCCTCTGGCAGGGTTACCAGTGGGGCCCACCTTGTCCGAGTTGATTAAGGGATTTAACTAATGAGGGCCCCAGGAGTAGAGAGGAGACCGGATATGCTAAAAGACTTTCATTACTGGCATAATTAACAGGCTCCTCGCCGGAGGCTGCCTCAGAAGGGAGCGTCCCCAAGCCCTGGGCCTGACCTGGAATGTGGGGGCTGCGGCGGGTGGATGGTCTAAGTTTTTCTCTCACACCTACTCTTTCATGCCTCAGTGTCTCCTGATTCCTGGAATCTGACCTATTTATCTCTTAACCAGGCCCC